>JAWQUT010000021.1:1757205-1793703 GCA_033807755.1 Ellobium chinense | reverse complement strand
ATATATATACTCACTGAATTGTCTCGGCGCCTCCGGGAAATTGCATGGGAGTGAGGCAACTCTCTTCCTTATGAAGGTCAATCGAAAATCTGTCCATTCTTTATTTAGGTCCTTACCATCATAACCTCTCTCCTAAATTATTCTTTTCTAACTTTTCTCCATATTGCTGACACCTTTCTTATTTTTGTTCTCCCTGTCTCATCCATCCATTTCATAGAGCGAGAACACATTTCTGATACCTGGATGCTGAATGGGGTGCCCACGCCCTCCCGTCCGCCCGCCCATTGGCCCTTTGCTATGGATACCCGACACCATTGATGTTACTTCCTGTGACCCTATGATTACCAATCTGTCTCCATGACAACGGTAAACATATTTCTAGCGCCGTTACTCTCGTATTCAGCAGTGACGTATGATTGGTCCATAGGCCTTGTAATTATGTGCTTGCTGCCATGGGATAAGAATCTGTGAAGGATCATGCTGATGTCTCTCAAAGCCAGAAATGATCGCATCTGTGTAAATGGTGGTTACACACTACCACGGCAATTATTGTATCGCTCCGCGGGTCAACAAACCAGTATTTGTACACGTCCTTATTTTTTTTAAAAGCCCCTTAAAAGCCCTTAGTTTATAAAAAAAAAATGGGTGCTCATCTTTTTTTGCGACCCAGCTCACGTAGCTGAACCAAAGTGGGTCATCAGGTGAGTAGTCAGGAAGGGGTATGTTCTAAAGGAGCCACCTTACGGAACTTCATAGTCGAAAAAGGCCACTTTTTTTTTCATATTCTTAAAGAGTCGGTAAATATCATGACTTGACCATATCTTCGGCGGCGACCGAGGAAAGATTACTTTGAGTAGGAATATATGTGTGGTTCAGTGGAAAATATACGCGGTATAAATTTGTGGGATTTAAGCTCGATCCTCCAAAGTCTAGTCGATTGAGAGGGACCCAGGAAAAGATCAGATAGCCACAATTGAAAACCACGCTTTTTAAATCTTAGTATCCCATATGCCTTGCTATCATTATCATAATAATCATTATCATTATCATTAACAACAACACCTTGATGTTGCTGCTGCTGTGGTTGTTGAAATTTATGGTAATAATTTAGTAACAGTAGTGGTGTGGCGCACTTTGAAAAGTAGCATTTTAAGGTGAGTTTAAAATATGCGCTTTTGTGGTTTGGGCTTCCGTTGTTGTTATCGTTGTTGCTTTTGCTATTGTCATTATTATTGCTGATATGGTTGATGCTGTTGTTGTTGTTGGTAATGATGATGATGATGATAATGACGGTGGCGGATGTGGATGGTGCTAATGATAACGAACAGACCATGCGACAATCGTAAAATGATTGCTTTAATGATGGCCCAATTCACAATCTCACATCTGTTCTCTTTTAGCATATTTCGTCGACAGAAGTACAAAAGAAACCAAACAAACAACATAAAAAAAAAAATCCAGTCAGCTTCCAACCAGCCACAACTTTTTGAGAATCCATTAGTGTCTCTTTTTGATGGGTCGTCAGAGGTAAGTCTTGTCATTATCTGAACACTGCGTAGGCTCATGATTTCTCAAATACGTCATTATCATCTTCAAAACCAACCAAGCAACCAAGCAAGCAAGCAAGCAAGCAAGAAAGCAAGCAAGCAACAAAAAAAAAAAACAACCAACCAACCAACCAACCAACCAACCAACCAACCAGCCAACCAACCAACCAAAAAACCCAAACAAACAAACAAACAAACAAACAAACAAACAAACACAAACAAAAAAACAAACAAACAAACAACCACAAAACACCACACATGAAGACAACAAGAAGTTTTTTTTTATGAATTCATGATCAGAAAACCCTTGGCTGATGTTATTCTCCGCTCCTCAGCATATCGGTCAATAAACAACATCACCAGCTGCAATAACAGCAACCACAAAAACATCAACAACGCCACCTCCACAACAACAAGAACAACAAACAAATCCTTTCCCTTACCACCCCACAAAAATCTTGAACTGCTTTTGTTCCTCCCTACCCCACCCCCCACCCCCCTTTTCCTTTCCCTTCTCACTCCTTACCCGGCACGCCATACTGCACGCCCCTTAGGGCCAGATAATCTCTGTAATTTGGAACCGCCGAGGCCAAATCGCATGCGTGACATCCAACACCGCCTATCATCTGGCCACGTTCTTTTCAGGCCACACCTGAGACAAGGACGGAAGAAGCCAAATATAAAATAAAATGGAGTGTCTCTCTAACAAATAAACATGCAAAGAAATACCATTATTCTCCATCATTTATAAAATAAAGGCAAAAAAAACCACCAAAACCCACAGCTCAAAATCGGCCAAATGAAAATAATCCAGATAATATTAATTACGTATGAGAAATGGATAAAGTCAGCAACAAGATATTAATAGATGACAGAAGGAATAGGTTATCAGGCAGACAAACAAACAAACAAACAAACAAACAAACAAACAAACAAACAAACAAACAAACGAACAAACAAACAAACAAATAAATAAACAAACGAACAAACAAACAAACAAACAAAACAGTGCGCCGGCCAAAGATCTGCTATAGACGAATACTGATTAGGAACAAAAACCTTTAAAAAATACACAGCAGTTTTCCTTAACCCTTATATGAGTGAACAAATAAGTTTATGATTCTCTTGTTGATTTTGTCACTGAGCATAGAAAACACGAGCTAGGATTGTAATTTTTTTTTATAATTTTGTAACTTATAATTTCTTTCACTTCATGCGTACTCATGAAAGCCATAGACGTCTTTCTGTCTGTCTGAGAAACAGGAAAAATTTGATGAAGTCATATCTACCAGTGGTGCCAAGTTCTGCATTTCACATTTAACGGACCATTTATTAGACTATCTGACCACTTCGCCCAGATAAACTTAATTTTTGATCACCTCTAATTTCTTATGAAGAAATAACTGCCATAAATTTCATATAACATACACTGAAAATTGTGAAACAGCCCATTGCATGAACCAGGCAGCCAGACTGACCAGCTGACTGCAGAACCTCTGGAGAAGAGCTTAGCATGGATATAGACCAAACGCAGCGAACAGTGGAATGTTGCACAGTAAGTTTAAGTATCAAAACTGCAAATTTCACCATAGCTTCTGGGTGGGCAAAGGGATATGTACAGCAAGGAATTGCAAATGGGACATTGCGGGTCCAAATCCTATTTCCAGGCAAACAAAAAAAAACCAACAGAACGACACTTGATAGTCATGACCCATGGATGGCCCAGCTCCTTCGCTGTGTGAGGAAGTCAAAGAGCTGGAACATTTACTAGACGCAAGTAGAAGATTTTCCATTGTCTTGCTCTCTGAATTTAGTTTCCTACCTACGAGGTACGACCCAAATATCCCCGGACAGCATCTATAATTATAGAAATTCCTGGGCTTGCTCCAGATTTTACGTTCCTCCCAGGAAGTCTTCTTGTGTCAGCCTGGAAGCCCTTGTGCGATTCGAATGAGCCTGTATATCTTCTGTAATCTCAAATGTCTTCTCTTCAGCTGAATTCTCATCGTTGGAAAGTGGAAGAAGTCACATTCAGCCAAGTTCGGCAGATATGGAGATTGGGGGACAACGACCACAATATTGCCTTTGAGGCCAAAAAAAACCACTGCATCCTGAAGATGGAGTGCGCAGGTGCATTGTCAGTGCAGCAGCCAGTCATTGCGCGCCAGTTTGCCAGTCACTTCTGTCTCCGAACTTTGCGTAACGTTTCAAAGCATTGAAGAAAGAGAACATCTGAGATCTGAGAGACTGGGGAGTTTTACCTGTCCCTATTTCTGGCTGTCATATATTAGCTATCAAAGCTATAGTCGGGTAAACTGACCCACAATTAATTTATTGTCACATAGCGGATTGATTTCCCTTTTTTTTTTGCTTTCAGATTACTAATCTGAGTCTGATCTGTGTCTATTTCAATGCCACATTCATTTCGAAATATCATTCTTTGCAATTCAATTAATTTTATGTTCCAGACTTAAAAGTCACCTCAGCCATTTGACCTGATACATCTTGCTGAAGTTAAAAACAGGATTTCCATTCGACTACAAATCAGCACTAATCACAGGTCTCAAGAGGTGGATCCTGACCATTATTTTGTGTCTAAAATATCAATTTCATTCCTCGTGAATTTGGCATACTCATTTTACAGTGACACATCATGGTCTTTCATGGTCTTACACAACCCTTGAACAAGAATGCTTGTACACGGAGACATCATTTACCGTGTATGCATTTTAATCATGAAGTCACTGTTATTCTTCGTGACCGGACATTTGGTTGACAGATGTTTGGGCGAACGGATGTTTGGTTGACAAAACGTCTCCACACGGCTATTCCGCAGGATGTCAGAAGTCTGAGTTATTGTTTTCTGATAATCACAATGTAAATTATCTAGGCCTTCGCATCTTACAATTTCAATAACATGTTGTCACAATGTTACTGTTATTAGATTTTTACTTTTTATAAGCCAGATTTTACACTGTCACATTATTTTTTCCCAACTGACTATTAGATAAAGAATTATGCCTTTTCATCGCCAGGTCGCAGGAGAGCAGGCTAACCCAGACACGTGAAAACAGTCATTGTGATGGAGATGAATTCATCCCGTCTCACTGGTATCCCGTCTTGTAGAAATAAGCGCTTCTTCAGTCTGACGATGTTCATTTCTAATGTGACATAACACTGCAGGTAATGTGTCTTATTTGGGACAATAAAGATATAGGCAGGACACAGAAAACAAATGGACAACAACATTAAAACGACGTAAATATGCTGCTCATTAGTGCTCATTATGAATTCAAACTTATAAACGTCCATTATAAAGCCATTGAGGCACCAAAGACAGAAAGAAAGAAAGAAAGAAAGAAAGAAAGAAGAAAGAAAGAAACAAAGAAAGAAAGAAAGAAAGAGAGAAAGAAAGAAAGAAAGAAAGAAATAGAGATAGAAAGAAATTCCTCAATATCTTTACTTCCAGCCACCATATTTCCTGTTTTTATTCCCCATACCACCATTTGCGACATAATACTGATTTTCTACAAATACATTTTACTCCTGTATTTAGAAGGCAGTTATTCATTTACCCAGGAGTATCATGAAATTGTGACACTGGGCGTCAGACGGGAACAGCATATACCATAGACCTCATTGGAGAATTCGATGCGAGAATGCCACATTATTCACAGTTATTTAGTGACAGTGCTTCAAAATAAAATTTTAAAACATCTGCGTTATCACAGTTTATCACACCCACATTACATTAAGACATAATCATTCAGTCAGACCTGGTGTTTTCTTCTGGAACTGACATGGTCGGTTTGTCTTAGCCAGTGTTATTTACAGCATGTCTGACCTCTTGCTTGTTTGAATTGAGATAAATATCAGATTCTAAAGAAAATTAAAGACAGATGTAATCAAAATACATATCATTCTTCTGTCCTTTGTACTCTTCCTTACTGTTTACCCTCTCTCTGTCACAGTGTCCATGACATTACAATGCCTGAACGCCACTCACTTTGATCTGCGAATCTAGAAATTCACAGCTCACAAAATAGGAAAAAGGCTATGGTTAAAAGCCTTGAAAATTTCTGTGAGAGTTCTTGAACAAAACATTTTTGTGGAACAAAGGTTCGTCACTAATGGCTATGAAACCCTGCAATGAGATTTAACCTGAACAGGTTTCACTCTGAACTCAACATTTGATTAATGCAGAGCAGCGTGACCGAATGCTTACGGCACTGGACTCAAGGTCTGAAGATTTTGGGCTCGATGTCTGCCGTGGTCATGTTGCAAATGTCTCGTGAAAGCATTTCATTCACATTTTCCTCGGTGCACCCATGTGTAAAATGGGTATCTGACTTTAGGCAGTGAAAACTATTATCTGAAAGTTAGCGATCAGCTTTGTAAGGTCCCCTGTAGGCTCCCAGTGGAGCACAGAGTTACCTGGCCTGTTGGGATAATACTGTAATAAAGTGAAGGTGTGTGAGCACCAGTGCCCAGATACAAGACTCTTAAACCTCATTACTATCATACCCTCACTAACATGGAAAGCCCCTCAATGAACAGGGCATAAGGTGACTAAAATAAGATTGTCTACAATATGGAGATCTTTGCATAATCACTGTGGTGCAGTAGCAACACTGTGTTATAGTGTGCATTCCTGTTCAGTGAATAGGACATCACTGGATGACAACATTACGGGTTTACTCACTGAAACGATGCTCATCAGTTTGACACTGCTTGGCATCATCAATTAATGGAAAGCAGAATTTGACATTTTAACATCCATTAAAAAAAAACAATGAAAAAAGGGAAGCTGCACAATAGTGTCCATACATTATTAATGGAATCTTGCATCTTTGGTGAATGAACACTGATGTTACACCTCCTCTATCAAGTATCAAGCAGGCTGATGATTCCTACTAAATTTTACATGGAGCATTTTCAGAGTTTATCATGTTCAAAGAAAGTTTGTCACATCATCCCCGGTCCATTCTTGAAGTGTCTAGTTATACACATATTAGTAATTCTAAAATTTATGGTGGACAGCAGAAGCAAGGATACCTTGAGCTTATGCACTCGAATTTCCCATCAACTTGTCACAGAGCTCCAGTCCTTTGCTCCATAGATGGATCTAGCTTCTCCTGGCTTCCTCTTCCCAGATACAATCCTCTTTCTGCTTAAGAATGCACAAAGAAGGTGTGGGGCCAGATTTTTTGTGATTCTGACATCTAATAGCTTTGACAATATACTTCACTCACCTAATGTACGGACAGATATTTGATTCAAAATGATTACAGATAATTTGATTTTCATCAGGTAGTGGAAACAGAGATCACACTAAGTTCCAAGGTTAAGATGGCAAAAGGCGGATCACATGACTAATGAAATATAAAATTGAAATGAAAAATTTTGCAGAGATTTAAGAATAATTACAACATATTTTGCCTATGTAGTCAGCAAAGCCATATCATGCTCAGTTTACAGGAAAAAGAAACTATAAAATAAATTAATGCTGATGGCTCTCGACTTTGTTTACTCATCTTCTCATTTAGTCACTGATGGCTGGGAAGATATGCTGCAACCCTTGTCATAGAAAGTACTGCTATTATAAATCAATTACATGTAATGTTTTTTTCTTGACAGTGAAAACTGATGTGACTATCCATTTGCCACCATTATGACTCTGCTAAAAGATGTCCAAATAGGGTTGATTCGGGATGTTTTTAATGTCTTGTGGCATCAAGTACTACGGAGCTCTATTTTTATACTCAGATTACATCACCTGGTCATATATCCCACAAACTTCAAGTTCTGAACCAGTTCTCTCCTCTGAGATTTTGAGTTTGTCTGGTTCTACAGTATATGTCTTGCCTTTATGGGAAATGTGACAATGACAGTCATTTATCATTACACATTTGTCTACTGCTTATGGCATTGGATGCTGCAATTAGCTGCAGATAAGGAGCATCAGTGGATCTAATCCTTTGAATCTGGAAAATTCACGGAGCCAAGAGTTATGGATCTGGGAATCTGGCAATTGCTGTGAAGATAATGTGTCCATGTTGATCAGCCTGATGCATGGCGTGTTCTGACCACTACCACTGTTTGATATATAGACAAATGTTTGACTCTGAGAACTGTCCAACACTGGTAAGATGAAAAGCACAGACACAGTGATGCATAAAGAGAGAGGAATAGTGAGAGAAAGTGAAAGAGAGAGAGGATGAGACAGATAGACAGACAGAAAAATAAGAGGGGAGGAAACATATTTTCTAATATTTCTAACATAATTCTTGTTTTTGTGAGATTTATAATGTGAAAGAATGGACAAAAAACTAAAACTCAATATAAATGGTCAGCTTTATTAACAAATGTCAAACCTCCCATAATGGTGAAACTGTGACATTCTCCCCCCACACACACACACACCGGATATCTCCTTTAAGGGAAGTTGCGAGACAGATTCGTGGAATGACTTGCATTTTCTTTTACCTCACAGTATGCAAAATTGGTATACCCTAAACTCTGGTAATCTTGAAAGACACATAATCGTTCTTTCATACTGCATTCCTTCACACAATGTTCTGTCAGCAAAATATCTACTGATCATAAACTGCATGCCAAGATAGGTTCTAAGGTTCATTCTAAATAATCCTATCTTTGCCAGTGTGCTTCTGGACCCATTCTACATGGACTCTGGTATGTTATGGTGCTAACTTACTTTACACTAAACTCCTTCTGGCAACTCCTTCCAACAAAGTGGAACTGATTCTATACACAATGTATTGCCTAACTAAATTGGACCTTCAGGATTTCTTTTTTTTGTATTAGTGACACCCACCTTCATCCCTCCCAACTATGTCATGAGCATTTACAGACATCTTATTTAACACACTTTTAACAAAAACTGTTGAAACAAAGCTCTACTTCAGAACACCGTGCAAGTCAAAAATAATAATAAAAGCTGGCATAAATCAGTCTTATTAACATGAACTTGGTACAAGCTGTTGAGGGCACCCTGTGAATTTCATAATGAATGTTTTCAAATGTGTGTGATTCATGGCTCCATCTGACCACACAGTTTTTCCAAAATAAGGAATTTATATATGAATTTTCAGCCACCAAAAACAAGAGGAGATTGAGCAGAATTAGTGTTGTGAATTTATTCTGTGGAGAGGTGCTCAGCTGCCTTCTCTATATCCAATTCAATAAACCTTCCAGAAATGACAAAAAGAGAATGGCTTAGTCATCTTTACCTAAATCATTACACTGCACATGAATTACATCGTAATGAAAACATTACAGTCAAAGCACCATCCACTCATGCCAACACAGTGACAAAATTGGAAAAGACACTCACACAAATCTAGCTAAACCTTAGTGAGCTCATCAGCCATATGTGAAATGTCTTGCTTAAAAATCAAAGAGACAATTGTGGAATTAGAACTTTCAAATATGTTATGCATAAGCTAATATACACAAGCAACTTTGCACTTAAAATCAGCAACAGGTTAACATGCTGTGGGGTGCTGAGGCAACAAATGCCACGGTCCTCCCTGGGGCAACAAATGCCACGGTCCTCCCTGGGGCAACAAAGGCTAAGGTCCCCTCTGACAAAGCACAATGACATCGGACCATAGGTCCTAAAAGATGCAGAACCTCATGAGTCCTTTGAGAGGTACTGTCAGGCCAATGGATTAATTGCCCCATGTTTAATCCAACTCTGCTTAGATTCACCTTCTGAGAAATCCTCAACAATATGGTCCACCAAAGGCAAACCGACATAACTGCAGTGCTATGCTGGATTGCTTAGCAACCATGTTACACCATTCTGTCTTTGTAGAAGCCTTTGGGAATGCTGAATACATCAATGTTTAATGTCAAAAAGTCAGACTGCCTTTTGATACAAATTTCTTCTTCTGTCAATACTTAATATACATTCAAGTGGGTCAAAACAAACAGCAGCCTTAAAGTGCAGGAGAACTGCAGATATGTCAATTTGCCTTTGGAGAGCAGAACAATATGCCTGCACTATTTTTGCACTCACTATATCCTTCATATTGCATTATGAATTAATCATGTAACACTGTAATTGTTATCATGCTGCATGAAGTTACTCACTCACTGACATCATGGCACTAATACTCCCAGTTTCCACTGATTCAACAGCAAATTAATCACTGCTACAGCTAGCAAAGTCTCAATGACAGAGAACTACTAATCAATATTGTTAAAATTACAGAATCATTACATGTGAGACATAGATTAATATCAACTTCTGCTAGCAGCTTGGCAAAGATATAACCTTCATAAAGCCTACATTTCACATTGTTAAGAATTATAGCACATTTCAAAAATTACAATTTAAAAAAATGGCTAAATCATCTTTGCCTAGATCATTATATTGCATATCAATTACATCACACCTAAAATATTAGAGACACAGACTACATGACATTTCAACACCACAAACAAATTGCCCTGCGCAGTCACTACGAACAAAATGCTTGATAAAAGATGCAAGTAAAATGCAGTGTTCAAAGCTAAAATAATGCACAGTATGTATTGTTCCACCATCTTTACATTTCATGAATACTGTTCTGTACACTTTCTTTCAGCTGCCATTGGCCCATGGGCTAAAACCTCATGACTAACACTGCTATGCAACAATAGAAGACCCTAAAATCATATAACCAATAATAATTACACAGCACTCCGTCATTGCATAGCAGACACTTTCCATGCATCATTCACAACCAAAGCTATTCCGTCTCCATGTATGTTGTATTCCATTCTCAATTTACCCATTTCTCTTAGACATCATCTGCTGTACATAATGATAATTATGTATTCACTTTCCTTTGCTACACTAAATATGTCAGAAATTCTGCAGTGAAAGCTCAGCCATTGTCTGATTTGCATAGTAATGAGAAACTGAAAATCTGTGAATGATGAATGATGATTAACCATTGCAATTTTACTATACAAGTATGAACATTCTCTTCGCTTACCAGGAAAATTTACAAATAATCAACCAAATTGATTTTCCAATAAATGTCTCTTCGGTAGCAGTGTTCAACATTCAACAGATTCTGCAAATTTAATATGCAAACAACTGTGATATGTTCAGGAGCAGAGCAAGAGCAAGCAGTCAGTGAAAGATACAAGGGGAATATGTTGGCTGCTGTACACATCAGTGACTTAGGATTTTTCATTTGATCCAATAGGGCAATAACGAGGTCAATGTGCGGCAAAAAATATTTTGCCATCAGATATGTGGTTTCACATTAAAAATGTATCATGACTGCACATGCTTATAAATTCTATGAAGACGACATCTAAGGACAGGGGATGGAGACTTCAACATTGCCCTATAGGAAACAGCAGTCAACACAGACCATAAATAGTGTGGCCAACACGGTATACAGCTCCGGTCAGTATTTTCAATTTATGGTTTTGTTAGGGACAGTAAAAAGCTGTTATGTGGTTAAATCCAATACCAAAAGAGCAGGACATTCCAAATCTTCCTAAAATTCATGTTTTTTGAATTCAAATGCATTTACCAGTTTCACTAATAAGACAAGCGGATGGGCATTTGGATGATATAGGAATAATTGCTTGTGTACTCCAATAATAGAGAGCAGATGATAAGAAGTAGAGACAGGAGATTTGTGTCAGAAAGTGCTTCATGACTTAAATTTGCGAAACCTGCCACTTCGCTGACCAACCTTTTAACAACATACACGAAAATAGGCATTAAATGAGGTTTAAACATCATTATAATAAAAATTCACACTCTCTCATATCAGAAAATATTCTGAAAAACTAGGAAATAAGGGTATCTGAAAACGTTCTGAAAAAACTGGGATGCTAGTTAAACTGGGAAAATCTCAAAGTAGAGATATGAAGTGAATCTTGTTTAAAGGGGTCAAGGTTAAGAGGTTGAACAGGCAGAGAAAAACCAGCTGGTTTTCATGTTCACTATGGCCTATTAATTTATTTAAGACACCTTTAAGTCTTCACTTCTCTCTCAACGGTGGATTTCATCCATCAATGGATCCTGGCTCTCACAAATGGGGAGAATTAATCCACCTCTGGATTCTGACGTTCACTGATGCATTTAATAACTGGGGCAGATTAAATCCATTACAGGATTTTGATTTGCACTAATGCCTTTATTGGGGATTGAAGCTGTAACTGATGCCGTGTTTTCACTAATTCCTCAACTGCGGACTTAATCTAGAATTGGTGTTTTGCTTTCACTGATGCCTCAACTTGTGGATGTGATCCATGAACTCATCCTTGCCTAACAGGTCTGGGTCCTCTCTATCTTGCTCTGGGTGAACCTTGACCCCATCCACCCATGACCAGATGAGGGAACTGAGCTTGCAGTCTCTGAAATGACATGCAGAATCTTCATGTAACACATGATTCACTTAGATCAGCAGTTTGCAAGTTTTCCTGACCTGTATACCGCTAAATCTTTCAACAGTGTGTCAGGTACCCTGTCATTTGTTCAAGCATTAAGATAATTAACCATCCTGACTCCTGTCAGCCAAGAAATGTTCTCCTTTCTCAAGTTCATCTAAGAGGAGGTCTGGATTACTCCTAGAGCATGAAAAGCTCTGGCCTATACTGTAAATATTTGCCAAAAAAATTGTAAAAACTCTCCCCACCCCCCAACTTTCTCCCTCAAAACTGAAAGTAGTATTAATTTTGTCAATTTAAAAGTATTAAATATGAAACCATATGGAAAACGAAACAAAATGAAGCATGTTGTAACAGAAATTTCACATATAATTTTTGGAGGAGAAGAAAGAAACCATAAGCAATGTCCCCAAGACTTTTGTTAAAACAACGTTGATTGTAAATAATGAAATAAAAACTGGTGGAACAAAGGTTCTTGGTTTCTTGTTGATGTTTCTTTCTTGTAACATAGGGCAATGGGTGCTAGTTGTTGGTTTGCTTATTATCCACTGCCATAGACTCGAGAGGGGTGCATCTACCACCCCAGCCCAATACATGGAACACCCTGTACACCAACAGAGAACAACTGCAAAAAAAATGCGCTTTCTGTACTATAGCATCTTGCTGAAGAACAGATGTCCACAGAACAACTGGATCAGGAAAATGGGTAAAGTCTCCTGGGTCTTAAGCCTAATTCAGAGATATACTAGTGGTGTTTGTGATTAAACAAAAAAAATTTCATGTCGTTAAAGTTCTTGTTTTTTGTCCAAAGATACTACCATCACCACCATACCTGACTGTGGCTATGGACTCCTGTGGACAATCATAAAGTGACCTTCTGTCATGAATATTGTACCAGTAGTCACGGCCTGTGGACCTGCTATGGCCTCTGATCCATGGCTCTGAAAAAGTTTCAACATAATAATTTAAAAAGCTGACAACACTTAAACTACATACTATCTGATATCAACTTCTGTTTTATCTCAACATTTCCCAAATAAAGGAAATCTATCTATCCATTCACTGATAGCTAATTAATTGCATTTCTTCCTTGTTCTAAGGAGATGTGATTTATGTGGATCAGACTGTACATAATGTTGCATGTTTATGGCATTATACATAATGAATAATTAAAGACTTTTTCTAAACTTACTGAATCAATGTCAGTGATAAAATAATAAAGCTGCAATTCTTTACGCTGTTCACAGTATACTTTTTACTATGATACTTTGATTCATTTAAATTTTTGACAATTTCAATTAAAATGCATATTGACACTAGAAAGTTTATTGTTAGCAAGGATTTACTAAGATGTCATCATATAATATTAGAAGCCTGGTTTTCCTGAACTTTGATGCTATAAACAA
Organism: Ellobium chinense; assembly: GCA_033807755.1. Taxonomy (NCBI): domain Eukaryota; kingdom Metazoa; phylum Mollusca; class Gastropoda; order Ellobiida; family Ellobiidae; genus Ellobium; species Ellobium chinense. The sequence continues at coordinate 1,780,328 of JAWQUT010000021.1, read as the reverse complement.
AAAAAAAATTCACTCTCTCAAAACTTCATTACTGAAATAAATTTCAAGAATATATAAACATCTTTGTACTAGTAATCAAGTCTATTTGGAGGAAACTTCTAATGAACATTAGCATAGTATTAATGTATAAAGTCGCATAATTCTTCTGAAGTCATGTGGAATATCACCTTGAATATCAACATAGATGACACTACCATATATACACACAAAAGTCAGACTAGTTTGGAAGACAAGAAGACCATTCCAGAGATACAACAAGAAAACAGTGGAAAAACTAAATAATGCTAAATATCAATCTACAATAAAGACATGTAATGCAGGAATGAGATAAAATTGTCTCAGCACGTTTTTAACAATAAAAAGTTACTAGACTGTAACAAATTAAGAAGTCAGCAAACAAATTTTGCCTCACAGTTTAAAAAAGAATTCTGAAAAACACAATTATTACCACTGAAAGATGAATAAACAAAGCTAACAACTTGAAGTGGTAAGTTCGGACATGCCTATTATAGGGTAACTCCAATATCTTCTCACCTTTGACTGTTTGGACAATGCTCAGACCCGTTGGATGGAAGAAGTTTCCCGAATCAGCAGTGTAACACAGACGTGGCTTGTTGGCAGAGCCCTTCACGATACGCATGTCTAGCCTGTAAAGCAACAATTACATCACAGCTGCATATGATGCATATCATACTTGTAATGCTCATTATAAAAACCCATAACCCTATTATTTCCCATAGCAAATAGCATGGGATGGAAGCAGAAAATAGGGTGTATGTTTAAGAACATCCTACCATATATCTCCAGTCATGAACCTATAATATACTGGAGAATATACAGAAATAGGCAATCTTCATGGCAATAATGGCAATAATCAATTATTTCTCATTTTAACAACAGTGGGAGAGATAGTGTAACATGCAGTTTTGTAACCTGCGATTAGATTGGCAATTTATCACAAGGGAATTTGATTACTGCACATCAGCAGTCTACATGCCACTTAGAATTAACAGGGTTAATACAAAACTTGTATTAATATAAAACTTGTGTTATTCCAGAACACTTCGGAAGTCCTGAAGTGATAGTTGGCTTAGATCAGTATTTTGGATATTGCTAAACATGCCTAATACAAAATGTTTAGAGCCTCTGGTACATTTCACAATAAGGGTGTTGGGGTGTATTGCCATCCAGGCTGATTCAGTGCTAAAGACAAAGGGAAGAATGTTTTCATAGTGGCAGTGGGAGAATTCAAAGTTACAGAGCGATGCTTCATACAGTCTAGTCTCAGATTCTTATCAGCTGACCATGTATATCAAATTTTATCTCACAAATTCAACATTGTTAACTGCTATCCAAGTTCATGAGGAAACTTAACATATCATCCTCTGCTGAAATCAGCAATAGCATGAACCCAAACTTAGATGTTTTAGATGCCCTCAATTTCTCTCCCTCTCAATTTTTTTCTCCCCCCCCCCCNCCCCCCCCCCCCCCAATCAAAGATTCACCATATAGTGGAATGTAATGGACCTCATTTACAATGGCCTTAGGTATAAAAGTACATCGGTTTCGACACCAAATTTTTAAGACCTCCTTTCTTTTCCCTTCAACCACAAGCGATCCCTAAGAGTGGTAACAACATAGGTCCTCTGATTTTATAGCTGAAATATAGTCTAGAGAGGAAAGATGTAAAATGAGGCAAAACTGTCATAATTTTATAATGTGTTATAATGTTTTATATGTTAAAAATGGACATCACTTTTTAAAAAGACAGTGACTTGAAAGGCAAAAATCATTTAGTCTCCTTGATCCTGTTTTGTCTAGGGTTCAGTGTATTATGAACTTTTCCTACAACACAAGAACTGATATGTCATAATGCATACCTATCAAAGATCTGGTCTACTTTGTCCAGTGGAAAGATTTCAGGTTTGTACAGCTGTGTCAGATCAGATCTTGTCGGTTTTCTCAAGGCCTTCACAAATTTCTGCAGTTTCTCTTGTCTGTGGAAAGAAAGATTACAGCACATTAGATATGGTAAGCAAATTTTGTTATATATTTACATGTATGATGTATATTGTTCTATGTGTTGTATTGTGAATGAGATGTATAACTTTGTATGACACTATAAATCAATTTCCCTACAGGGTAAATAAAAGTCATATTTTCATTTCTCACTTTCAAATTGTCTACATTGTAGCAGGCTTCCAGAGAAAATAAGATAAAGCTGTCTTCACAGCCTATACTTCCTTACTCCTCACCCTCCCCCTCCCCCTCCCCCTGTCTGAATGCCCAGTGTGCAGTGTAAACAAGCAAACTTACACTTCAAATCGTACTAGTGTGTAAAGAAGTGGATTTTGTGTTTATTTTCTAAAGATATTTAACAACTCATAGGCTGACTCACATGTGGAAAGTGATAAAGTGATAAAACATGAAACAAGATCAAACATAATGTGATCTGGAGAAATTAGAGATTCAAGTGTAGATACTATATGAGTGTACTGTATAAAAACTGATAGTACGATCACACTCATTTTTTTGCAGGAAAACATTGCTAATAACATCAATCTTTTCCTGACAGGAGAACGTTTGATATATAATCCATAAGAAAGTTTGTCACGCTCCATTTCTGCTGAGATAAATATAAAGCCACAACAAAACATGACTAAATTTCGGACCTACCTCTTCTCAAAAGACATTCCTCTCACATCCTCCCCACACATGAAGAATGCATCAAGAACGTGGACACTTGTCTGTCGCCGCTGTCCTTTACCCTGATATAAAGACATATAAAGTGAGATTAACAACTGTCTGGTTAGTAGAACATATGAAATCATCTCCTTTGGCAAAAACCAGTTGATCCCAAAATGTTAATGAGAAGGTAAGGATTCCTCACATTTGATGGGAAATCTACCAACCTTACATTGCACAAGGTTCAAATCTAAAAATAAAGAAAACGTGTACTTTACTTGCAAAAGTACTTCTCATTAAACTCTATCTGCCCATTTCTACAATGGACTGTCTAATCTGTTTTGGGACCTGAAATAAATATGTTCATTGTTCAATCCTTTAGAAGTGATTTGTCTAGAAAACAAGATCAATGATATCTTGATTTACAAGTCTCCTGAAGTAGCCTTTCATATTATGGTCTGTCAGAGCGGAGAGGCATCATCATTACTAAAATATTGTCTAGGTAAAAGTTGTGCTTTTATCAATGCTCCGAGTAGTCAAATGAAAGTCATACCTCTCCCCTCAGTTCTGTCACTGTCTGTACTTCTAGCAAGGTTTTGTTGGGAAGTTCCACTCTGTAACCATCCAGCTTCTGCCATTTACTCTTTGGTCGACCATCCCATCTGAACACATTTGATCTCTACAAAGTCAAAGAGGACAAGCCTTTCCTGAACAATGCAGAACTTTTGCAATATTAAATTAAATTAAATTAAATTACAGTAAATTAAATTACATTAAATTAAATTAAATGTAAAATTAAATGCAGCAAATATTAAACACTTATAACACTACAACTAATAAAACCAGAATTCTTCCACATAAACATATCAGTCTATATCAGGAATATTTCTCATGAATAAGTTTAGCATGCACAATTAAGAGATATGGTTCTCAATGAATTTCTCCCATTTTCAGAATTCTGTGGTTATTTGGTCCTACTGTGGTTATTTGGTCCTACTGTGGTTATTTGATCCTACAAAATACAACGAAATTTGCTGGGTTATCTGGAATTTGCCATATCAGAGTATCTTGAATCTTTCTATAGACAGATGGTTGATAGCTATGTAAGCCATTGAACCCTTGTTTGCTGAGCTATCTGAAATTTGCCATATATCAGAGTATCTTGAACCTCTCTAGAGGCAGATGGTCAGTAGCTCTGTAAGCCCCTTGAACCCTTCAGCTGAATGCCTTCAAATTATGAGATGAATCGTGGAAGGTTCTCACCCCACAGCCCAGAAGGAAAAAGCTGGACCCTTCTCCTCGTACAAAACAACAGTAACTAGACAAACATTTGATGCTGTGCAGCTTGCTGGCATCCAGTGTATCACTACCTGCTTCAAAGACATCTCGAGAATCACCCTGTCACAAAATTATGATAAAAGTTATACTTTGAGCACAGCATTTATGAAATGGGAAAATCTGGAAATACATTTTAACACAGCTATGACAAAAACTCTTTAAGTGATATTCTGAAACATTTTGTAAGTCCCAGAGTAACAATTATGTATGATCAGCATGCTTGTAGCAAAATATACTTACTATAAAACAGTTTAGAATTCTTAATATGCTTGTTCGAGTGAAGCTAGCCTATAATATCTCAAGCTGGTCTGAATGTATCATACATCCGTTATTCTTTGTGGTATTTGGTTACATAAAATGCTGAGTCTATTTAAACTCCAGGTAATTTCACGGCACATGGAATATATAGAAGGTTTTGGATAGGTTCTGCTGTCCCTGTTTGTATTTAACAACAAAAATATAAGATTCATTTAAACTCCTGATGAATTTCACGTACTGCTTAATGAAAGTTTAATGTAATATTTAATATGTGTAGGTCTGACAAGATTTCCGCACATTATTTTAAACATTGTAATGAAAGTGAGACAAAATAATTTAGATAAATACAATGTGTAGCAGTTAACTTACCTTGATTAAGGATTGAAAAGCATTATTTGGATCTGGTCTGCCTGGTGCTGCCCTCACTTCATCTGGTATCTATGACAAAACGTGGTGAAAAAGACAGTGATGATAATCCTCAGTTTTCCAGAAGTTGTAGATAAATATTAAGTAATGCCACTCTTCTATGGCATCATATGTCAGATAACTACTGACTTAGGCAAATTGCATAATTGTGCTAAATATCCAGAAACTGCTGTAATTGTTGTTAGTATCTGATATCCTCTTTGCTGATGTATCAGATCATGTCCTGCTTTCTAAGTCATGAGGTGTATGACCCCATATGTCAACATGTCCTTAACACTTCACCACAAATATTGTACATGTCCGTCCTTACCCTTTTTGATAAACAGCTCTTAGACGTATCGAAACATCCTGAAAGTTGTGTTCCATGTCCATAATACATAACTGTAGGTATTACTTTCTATATAATGAATTATTCCTACATACAGCTAATGATCTCATGGTAATCTGGTAACATCAGTGCTTGAAATACATGATCAGCGAAGTGGTTAATGTGGAGATATAAATAATAATACACATCAGTGAAATGCGTAATAGTGACACTGTGCCAAGGACTCCCTGTGGGGTTAATAATGAAGTCCACTTCACCCATTAGCAACTCCAGTGGGGCATGAAAAAACAGTTGTGACTAAGTTGAAGCAGTACAAAAAATTCTCTTCTCTGTAAAATGTTGAGATAGAATGGACTGGACTTTTACAGAGTCAACTGGTCACAGACTTCTGTCTTTACTTGTTGCTTTATACCAGGCTGTGCATTTCCTTCTCCCTGCACAGCTTAAGAAATACAAACCATCATGCGAGAAATCAAGAACTAACTTTTCTTTTCTTGGTTTTGCATGCATGACAGTGTATCTGGTCTCAAACAGCTTACCTTCCACTTTTCCAGACATTTTGTTCTGACTTCAGACTGCCTGGTCTCATACAGACCACTGGAAAGAGATTCAATAAATAATTGATAAATAATAAATACTGGATGCTTCAGGTTCTGCCTGTAAAAATCACATGAGTAAAACTGCTGTTTAAAAATGAGCTTTCCAATGTTGCAGTTTTAGCACATTTTAAGACGTTAAAGACACAACAGCCTGAAAGCTTCTATCTACTTTTCAACATGCTGTAGCCATTAAATCAAGTTGTAGTATGTATTCAATTCATAATTTAATAATAAAGCATTTATAAGTAAATTCAGGAAAATGAATGAAATGACAAACCAATATACCATACTATCATCTTGTCCACTTTAAATATATAAAATTTCATAAAATCAGTTTTCAAGTTTGTTAAGAAATGAACGTACCTATTTTTTGTGAAGACTTCAATTTTTTTCAAATTCACAGCTTGCTGTCTGGCGAGGCTGTGAGACAGAATAAAACTCATAAGTCAGGCGAGGTAGCAAACTGAAAAGTACTCACCATTAGGGAGTCAAACTACAGCATGCTGCCAACAGGGCTACTCAACTTCTTAATCCGTTATGAAGCCTTAGAAGATAACATGAATATACATGTATATTTTATCCAGTCAATGATATCAGCCAAAGAAATAAACCTTCAAGAGCATGAACAGTCATTTGGGTAAAAAAGACCCATTCTTACACGTAAGCACACTATAATTGTCAGATTCTTGGGAAGTCAACATTCCTACTTTTAGACTTTGTGAGCCAATCGAATTATGTCCATCAATCAGTAACAAAATGTCCCGCTTACTGAACAACCATTTACCCATGCCAATTGTGCTCTCCTTTGTCTCATTCACCTTCCATTCAACCATCAACATAAAGATAAGACTCACTTTTCATTAGAATTGACCATGTATGTGAAGAAAGGTTCATCATTGGTCAGTGTCTCCAGAGGAACGATATGGATCACATCTTCCTTGGATATAGCTGACATGTAGTGACACAGATCTACATTGAGGGCATACATGTACTGCTGCACACTTTGCTTGTTTTCTTTCAGGTACTTACACACAATGTACCTGCATGGGATGTAATGAGGTTCATATAAATTTATGATAATAATATACAGAGGATAAGGTAAATGTTTGGTAAAATGTAGCCTGATACTAAAGCAACTAGTGTGGTGAATGACAATAAGGGTTTTATCAATACTGCTTACACAGACCTAAGTTAAATCACCTAAAGGAACCAAATGTAAAATGTTCACGATTTCACTGGCATGTTTAGTTCATTGACATTTCTTTCAAATAAAAATACACATAAAGCTGACAAAGTTTGTAAATATGACAGAAACCCTACCTAAGAAAGTTCAGAAGTTTTAAAATATGTCATGGATGTATCAAGTGCTATGATCTGAGTTCTACCAAATCTAGTATTATTCCTATGATGCGTCAGATGGCTCCACCTATTAATGATGCACTCCTGCTGATTATAGCCATCAATGTAAGAAGTTACTTCTCTATGGTGTGGATGCACTGAACTGAATAGACAAGGCAACATTGTGGCAAAATAGGGGCAATTTATTATAGAAATAGAATTATTTGTGAGGGTCCCGCTACGGCCTAGAAGAAATAAATGCCAATACCTTTGCCTTACACTTGATGGAAATTTAACCTAGGGTTAATGATTATACCAAAATGGACAAACCGCAAAGGCCATTCTAACCTCTCTGAATTAGCTGGACGGCTTGTGACAGGCTTGAAGATAGCCACTTGATCAAAAATCATATTCATTAAGTACATCAACCCCACGCTGAAGGGAGTGAATAAATCAAACAGCTTGCACACAAAGTGTCCACCTGAGGATTACAGGACAAGAAATAACTGCAAGTGACATCACAGTTGCAAAGGATATTCTTCATAAAAAGAAAATATATTACTGGAATGTTGGGAAGAACAGAGCATTTCATTTTAAGAGACTAAAAATGCCACTAAACAACCAACCAAAATACTTGGTTTCATGTGATCAGGTGGGTGGTCTAAGCTTTCACATATGAGATAATAAGGATCAAAGATTTAGTTCGTGATATTCTGACTGTAAAATTATCAGATCTGCACCTCCTTCTGTGCCAAATGATTTACCACATCCTCATGATATAATATTTCATTCTCAAATGCATTAAAGACCACAATGTAAGCTGTTAAGTATCATTTTGCCTCAGCTCAAAAGTCATGACACTTGAACTCTCATAACAGTCAAACATGCGTAATGGCAACCTCAGAGGCAAGACAGAGTTATGATTAAAAGTAACCGTGATTATCCTGTGACTTTTAAACAGAAACTACAGCATTCTGTCATCTGAAAATTGCTTAAGAGGAAGCTGCAACTTAATGGAGTCAACTTTGCACATGATTATTTCAGCTGAAACATACCTGTTCTGAGAATCCATACTGCCACCAGAAACTGGCATAAATACAGCTGTTTGGAGAGGATTTCCTGAATATTTTCTTGCCCTTCCACAGAGAAGCCCTGATGAAAATTGGAAGATTGAGTTAGCGAAAATGGCTGGAGGTGATATTCACATGACGTGCATGGGAGCAACATGGAGTTTAGCGAGTGTGTTGTTAAGAGACAAGAAAGTCAAAAGTTAAACTCACTGAAAACTGTCCAGCCGCACAGTGAGACCTACCAGAGGAAGCTTTTAGTGACAGAGAAATAACCACATTAACACTATCTTCTTTACAGCAAGATCTTTATGATGTGGAACTTGCAAAAGCTAATTGATTCGGTTTTTGTGCATGAAATTTTAACACATCCTTGATCTTCAGCTGGTGCGAGAAGAAAAGCTAATCATTCACTCTAGTAGTGAGAGGGGGATGATATATTATCACCTGATCAGTTGTCAGTGAGTTAAGATAATCACAAGTGTGAGGACAGGGGTATAAAAAGGCAAATGAATGTCTCACAACTTATGAGAAGATTCTGCAGGACTGTCCAACATAACCAGACAGAAGTTGAAGATTTGGCCTAATGGAATCTATCTGAACAGCAAACTATATGGAACCCACGATGATCTGCTATGCACCATCTTATTTGCAAACCAGACTGGACAGAGTCTTTAGCATGGTCAAATTTATTCAAAGCCTAAGAAGAATGAATAAAAATAAGACGTATTTATGATTCACAAAAAATGTATCTATTACAAAGCACTGGTGTTATTTCCTCAAGGCACATGGGGAAATTCTCTTTGTTATTACATTCACAAAAATTATCCATGAAGCACAGATCTACCTGAAAATTAAATAACTGTAGATGAAGTGATGAAAAAAGTGAATGCCTGATGGAGCTTGAATGACCATGAAAAAATACAACTCTCACCCCATCAGCCATAACAAAGTGCACTCCCTTGCCATCTGTGTTCTGCAGGACAAAGTTAGCAAAAGCTGCCTGGTTTTCTGGGTTGAAAATGTCTCCATCACCCTCAAGACCATTCACACCTGGTATAACACACAAATATATTTCAATGGGTTACATTAAGCACTGCACTAATCTATAGAAATATACTGTGCACTTCTGAACATAAACAAAAATAATAATATGGGTCTACTTCATTCAGGAACAGTTGTAAAAGGTAAGAAACACATCTATGATAAACAAGAATGACAAGATGCTCTATTTGATTTCACCACTTGTTTTGATCACATTTCAAGAAAAGCACAGACCAGATATTTGATTCACATTTCATTTTATTTACAAAAGAGCAGTATGGAGATAAATTTCATGGCAAAATGTAAAGTATTTCGGTAATACTAACAACAAATATCAAGTTTACCTATGGTCATCACACAATATAACCATTAGATTCAGTACATGCAGATGCTGTTTGTTCTAACATATATGCTATTTTGATCTATTCAATTTTAACAGAAAGTTCTATTCTGCTGTGTGCATCTGTATGTAAGATAAACAAGTTTCTTTGAATGTTATGTGAACTTCAACACTCAACAGTAAGTTTACCACAACACTCAACAATAAGTTTACCATAGTGAGGTTCAAACATTTCAGGTGGACCAGCAAAGAAATCCTCCAGTTTGAAATCACAAGACCCTTTCAAAGTGAGACCAAATCCTTTGGAATCTCCTTTCCTCCTCCACAACACATATTCACTGAAACCTCCTGGACCAGCACAGATGTCAGCAAAATACAAAAGCTCATTTGGTCCCACCTGAGACTCCTGAAACAGAGTTACAAGAGCTTATACAAGTTTATACATTCATAATGGCCATTGTTGTAACAGGGACAAAGCATTAACAGAGATATTGACCCCTGAAACATAGAGAGAAACAAAAGCTTATACAAGTTTATACATTTATCCTGGCTATAGGTCCTTGACACCTACTGTTTTTTTCTTCTTTTGGCCCTATCAACATTTTGTGTTATTCTACATATACCACTGTGATTTCGGGAAATTTCTTCCATGGAGGTTAAAGTACTTCTTTTGCCCGATCTTTTAATGGGAAGAAAAAGGGAGGTCAATGCCCATGTTTTTCACAAATATCTTTTGAAAAAGATCACCTCAAATTCTGATTTGGTCCCCAATTTTTCATTTGGCTAGTTTTGACCGTGTGCGAATACATAGGCCTACACACTTTATTTTTTTATCCAGAAGGCTCAAATTGTACCTGAAACTTTAAAATTAGATGCTTTATATAGATCACAGGTCATTTTACATATTTCTACACCCTAACACTGGCTGGCGGGGCCCCAAAAAAGGGGGATTTTATATATTAGTGGATTAATTGTGCTGTACACAATGAGTGATTTACCCCTCTAATAGGTGTCACAAACCTATAGCTGTAACAGGGACCAAGCATCAATGGAAAAATTCTCCATGTTTGTTGCCTCCACTACAAAGGCAATGCAATGAAAAATCTTGGTAGGGAAAAAATATGGCCATAACAAAATACTGCTCTCAAACTTTACTAATGCTTTGCATGATCAAAATGGCCTGACAGACATTAAATAAATGACACAAATATCAACAAATGAGGTAGATTAACTTGAAGAAATAACTATTTAAAAGCATATGAAGATATTTTGTTTCAGGCTTACTTCAGAATTCATAAGGCATTTAGGAAGACCCAGGAACAAGGTGCAATCAGCATTACATGTATAAACGAATAAATAATTAGCAAAATAAGCGCATCCATTCTCTAGCCTCTTAATACAAAGGGATGTAACTCTATTTAATGTTGTGATCAAGGATTCCAATAAAATTTTCCATATCTCAGTTTCTGGCCTAAAGTTTGCAAACTTAATATTGTCACTTAAATAACAGCCATGGCTTACCCCACTAGGTGTCTTTGGATTTGTAAATATGAAGTCAAGAACTGCGTCCATGTTGGCCATCTTCATTGCTGCTCTAAAAATTAAAAGGAGAGTAGGGATAATATAAACAAGTCAAGCTTGAAGCTGGCAAAATGGAAGCAAGCCACCACAACACCACAGCTTGTATCTCTACTCAAGCCATCCACGTCAATTCCCTTTATTGCCAGGGACCACACATATGTTTTCAAACCAAAGCTTTAAAACCAAAGTAAACACAGATCTTCAACAAACCAAATCGTTTTCTGCAGAAGGGACAAAACTGTGTCAGTAAACAGTAGAGTGTAATAATGTTGTTTCTTTCATTTCTCTCTCTATAAATTTGTGGCCTGAAAATCTCTTGGGCATAAGATAGCCCAGGAGTGTAAGATAACCATTCTGCAAGTGCAAAACTACCAAACCTTCACAACTATTTTCATGAAATAATAATTTGATGCGATTCTTACTCACTAGATTCAGTCAGAGTAGCAGGGATGCAAAGTATAAAAGTTGGAAGGATGACTGAAAAAATGAGATCATTATTTGCTTTTGCCCTGAGGATGGCATGCAAAGATGGACTGTTTAAGCTGAGGGTGGGTATTCTTGTGTGGTCATGTGCAAGCTATTAAAATATTTGCCCACCAAAATTCATAAATATTCCCAGTTATCTTTTCTTATTTTGTCTTATCATGTATACTCTATCAGAATAGCCATGCATGCTTAACATCAAGCATCAATGTTATTGTACAGCTCACACTTATGACTTCACATTTTCTCACCTGTTCAAGAAAAAAGCACCACGGATTGTTTCATATGGATTGGAACGAGTTCTGGCTCTCCTCATCTCTTCAGGTTCCAATTCATCAAATACACTCTGGGAAAATCATGGAAGGAAAGGAATCAATGGTGTTGGTTCCTCTAGGAAAACTTCCATGAGACATCAAAATTAGCAAGAAACTCACAAAATATTTTAAAATGCACATTAAGGCACTATGAGCTTCTGAAGGCTTTAGAAGTAGAAGGTCGGGTAAAAGTGACTGACCCACTCTTCAAGTTTGCTGCAGGCTAACGGGATAAAATTTAAAAAATGGCAAAAATTAAAAAGGGTAATTCTAACACTAATTTGTATTTTTTGATTTAGTATGAAATTCCTGAATTCTAAAATCTAAGAGTACAAAATATACTTCAGAAATATTGCAAGTTGTGGCATAGACCATTCAAGCCCAAATGGATCAGAATTGTGTGATCTAAAAGTTGTGGTGGTTTATCATTATCATTCAAAATTCAGAGGTTTTAACTAGAAATGCTGATGCTATTGTCGACATGATTTAACTGGTGAGAAGACAAGTGTTTATCTTACCTTGCCACTTAGCACCAACTGAAGGCTTTCTTCTGAGCAGAAAAGAGTTTCATCATCAATCTCTCGTTTTTTCTGAAGCAAGAAGAGGAAAAATTTCTGAAATTCACTCATAAGGATAGCAAGAGAATGTTGGGTTTTGCATATAATTTATGTCTTGTATCTTCATGAGCGCATCATCATGTGCCTCAGGTACATGAAGATGGCTTCTGAGCACATGCTTCTATCTCTGATTTTAAGTATGTTCATAATGACCATGTGGTCCATGGATCATAGCTGTCACACTCCCATCCCCAACTTTTCTCAAAAGGACAATTCAAAAATATGTTTTATCTTATAGTGGGTCCATCATTTTGTATGTTGCCACTGTCTCCATCTCAAACTGGAGTTACTTTATGGATTATAACACAGAGTATCATTAAAATTGAGATCACCTGCCAAATCCCCACCATCCTGTGTGCAGTACAGTAAAACCATATGAAATGTGTCATGAAAGCCATACTAAGTATGAGGTAAATGTCTGTCTATGATTAAAAAGTGTCCAAAACTCAGTATCTGAGAAAAATGATTTAACGGTGTAATCTAAAATGCATTTCTTGTTTAATCCATTCAAACTAACTTGAGCTTGATATTTGAAGTCGCTCAAGAGTTATGACATTCATAGGTATATAAAAATGTATTTCTTAACAGCAATTATCCATACAGTATTCCGCTTCATTTCAAAATCATTCAGAATGCCCTTACTGAGTCTGAAGAAAACGTTGTTAACAATAAACTATGTGTGACATTCACTCTAATTTCATTGTACTGTGTTTTTATTTTGACAGGTACTTACAGGCCCAACAACTTTCCATGTCTGCATTTCCTCTACAGTTGGAACTGTGCCCTTGTAAGGTGGAAGCCACTCTACAGTTTCATCTATAATGATCTGCAAAATGTCAAAAGTTTATACAAGGCAACATAACATTAAACTCAGACAGCAAGCACAGTACAGATGTCTTTGGGTCACATGCAACTGAGGTATTGTTATTGTAATGAAACATTTAATCAACTAATCACTTTTAGGTTTTTAACAGATAGCTTCTTAAAATGCAAAAAAAGAAAAAAAAAGAAGAAAAGAAAAGAAAAATCTCCCATTTCAAAATATGCAAAGAAACCAACTGTTTTAAGGCCTTTTGCAATTGGATACCTTAATCTTCATGGACAAGGACGTGTAAATTCTTTGAGTATTATTACCACACACTCCTTAGATTCATGATAACGGGAAAACTGCACTGACCTCTTCTTTGCTGAAATCCCACTCAATGTCAGAGGGTTCCAGTCCAGCCACAACCATACCAAGACCACGGCGACCTCTCTGCATGGATGCCTCAACAATCTGTGTGCGACCCTGACCATGTTTTCCCAGACCTTCACCTTCTTTGTGGCCCATTTTTGCCTGTTACAGTAAAAGATCAGACAGATAACCTCCTGGTGTAAGCACTGTATCTACTGGATATATAATAGTCTATGATAAATGATAAGCATTTCATAATCACAAGGAATAGCCAACTGGCTAATGATCCTCTGATGACCAAACATTTCTGCAGCATAAAGTATAGTGGTGTTATCAAAGATCATAATTCCATGCAAGACATACAGCACATGTGACTTAAGAAGACAAATGATCACTTTCTAAAAATTTTCAAATGGTGGCAGCTATGCATCAAATAATACTCCTGTGCCAGAAATGGTTAATTTTAAACAATTTGTTTTCAATTTCACAGCAGTACAGCACTGTCGATCTTTTGTCATCAGCTGAGAACTTCCCCTTATCCCATAGAACAGGTTTATAAGCAACAATGCAGGCAGTCATGTTCCTAGCAAGTATGTCATCATGGCCTCAGATAAAACCACCCATTATTCATAAATTTACTGATGGATAGCTAGATCATCACTTGCAATTTAAGTACCACAGAGTGTACAACATTTAGACTTGTCAGGATTCAGTCACAGATGGTGACATAGGTTCTGTTTTAGATAGCAGTGCTTCAAATAAATACCCCTAAATTCACTGTGAAAGTCACTGCATTATACTCAGTGATACAACACATCATGCACACACATGGAACCTGCATCTTCCCTCAACACCTGATGGTACAACATGATAAATAGTAAAGTAAAGTTTTTACTTATATACAAAACTTACAAGACTGTGAACTGGAAATGGGATATCTAACTGTACAAGAAAATGTTGCATGAGACATAAACCATATCAACCACTCACAACATAATGGCACTGCCATGTAATTTTGTAGTCAAAATTAATGTTTCTATATTCTCAACAGACACCATAGACAAGATTAAGGTGTTGTCCTTTCCCATTAAGAGATATTAAGATTTAGAGTGTAAAGGTTACCATCATCTTGCGAGCAGCATCAGACATTTCAACTGATTCATCTTTCCTCCTCTTAATGAATGCCAATGGATCTCGCTCATCTGCCATGCTGCCATTCCTTCTGGCATCGCCATCAGCTGTGACAGATGGAAATGGCCTCTTGCTCTTGGCACCAGCTTTCTTGACCCCAGCTGGCTGGGGAAGAAATGATGCTGCCATGTTGGATGAAGGGTTCCCAAATGAAGGACGCTGATCTGCTTCGTCCTCTGAATCTGGAACAAAATGTCACATGTCACAAACGATTCTTGGTTTTCAGTGGAGTTTTGCTCACTGATGCAAAATTCATTTACAATTTAATGACAATGTATCCTAGACCATTTTTAGGTAATAAGCGAAAAACAAATTTAAAGCTAAAAGTGCACTGTGCAGTTAATCTCATGATAAAATATAGAGTCATGTACAGCTGTGCAGCTGATTTATGCCAAACCCAGTTCCAAAAGTGATTTACAGTCAACTCTATTTAATCATCATTCCTCTGGTTCATGGAAAACGTTGCAATTAAGTGGAGTTGTGATTAACCCTTGTGATGCGGTGACAGTCTATATACTACCATGCCCTCGCTACCGTTGAGTGCGGCAATAGTATAAATATGCATTGCTCAACCAACCTCTACCTGCGGTGATCGTATTTATGCAGCCGTGTGTCCTGGCAATGGGTCATTACACTTCTCAGCATATGGGTGGAATAACTAAAAATACCCTTATCAAACCAATAGGATCCTCCTATGCTTGCTCATGATGTAAACATCACATTCATTCACATACCAGAAAAAAAATCAAAAGGATACTCAAAGGAATGACTAGTTTTCAAGAAATGACATTCTGAACTAGGATGACTAGAACACTATTTACAAATAATTTTGTTCATAATAAAGTTGCTAGCATGGACTATAACCCTATAACGCACTGTAGAAATTGTAAAAACAACTGAATTTTCAAACAACTATGCTTATTTACAGTCATTCTCAGCTTTAGTGAAAACCAAACACACAAGAAATGAAATGTGTATGGAAGCACTGTCTTGACTGTTATGCTAGTGTATTATGTTACGTTGCTGTGCTGCAAGACTGTTTCCCCCGATTGGAAGTAAGATGTTATGATTATATTACGTGTGAAACAAAGGAGGACCAATGATGGGTTAAGAAACTGGCTGTTTTGGTGCCAGCCTATAAAAGGGAGGGGCGTTACTGCCTCTGTTTACAATCCACAGTTTATCACATGGTCCAAATAGATGGCTAACACAGTACTATGGACAGCTCCCTCCTCTTATCCCACTCCTCATAACTAACTTTGACATGAAAAGATTAGTGTGGCAGCTGAGCATTTGTCTGCATGTCACTTCAGCTGCCTCTCCTCCCCCAACCCTCCTCCATGTAGACTGTTCTAGATTACACCAACCTTATTGTGTGTGTGTGTGCTTCAATCTACAGGGATTGCATTATGCATTTAAGCATTTGCTAACACAAAAAAAGCAAGCATATAATAATAAAACATACCCTCCCATATGCCTTGTCCAATTTCCTATACCAAAAATATAGTTTTTAGTAGGTACACAGTAGTTTTTCGGATGGAAACATGGATTTTTGCATGCCAGTCCAATATAAAAACTTTGTTTATATCGGTCAGCTGACGGCCAGGCAGCAGGCAATATGCGCTGCTTGGTATGAAATTAGTAAAACTAGGTCATACAGCCAATGAGCTGCATAGCACGTGGTCAGCTTTTTGTTTTTAATTTTTCTTTTTTTTTGCTCAGACTATCTGTGAACATTATGCCTTCCTATTATCATGCCCTTTTCTTTTATAAATAATGATAAAATTAATAGATAAATGAGAAATAAAATACCTATAGGCCTATATATACTGATAAAAAAGATGAGAAAGAGTAAACAAGTAAATGTATCAAAACATTAGATAAACAAGAAATTAGATGCATAGATATATCCATGGCTACATTGAAAATGAAACAAGAAATAAGAGAGATTCAAATGACTCAGATATTCTCACCACTTCCTCCAGAAAAACATATCTTCACAGGAAGATAGTATGAACTCATCACAATGGAGGTGTTTTAGTCAAGAGACGTGTGCCTTCAACAGTATACTTATTAGCTACCCCAGAGTTCACTGTGTGTTGGACCTAGTGAGCGGTCAGCTAGCGCTACTTGTGTTAAATAGAAAGTGCTATTATATTTGACCATGTTGTGCTACTGGGGAGGGGGACTCCCTCTGAGTTCCCACAGCCCAGGGACTTTTACATGGTAGTACCATACGATTGATAATCTTTGCATCTTATTGTTGTTGATCAAAACAATCCATCCCCATAACGTTTGCCACTTCATCCACTAATATTATGTAGCACAGCTGATAAAAAAATAAAAGCCTTTGATGTGATTACCCTGATCGCTGAACATGTGTCTTGAAATATAATGCCTGGTAGATGTAGCATTGTACCTTATGCTAAGATTCTTTGATCTAAGGTGATTGCTCATATAATCTTCATATCTGAGTTACCCTACAAGATGCAAAAATATAAAGGTATCTGGACCCACACTGGACTTTTCTGGAGGGCCCTGTCACATCTATAACAGCTCTGTTGGGGTATAATTATAACTGCACTGTCAACCTGGTCTCCTTTTTTCTTCACCCAAATTTACTAATTTGGTGGACCAGTGCACGAATTTGCACTATACATGAAAAAGTGACATTGTTTGTGCATTGGGCTATTCATGCCCCGGTTCACTGGATCTAGTTTCAGCAATCTATATTTACTAATTCCTTCCAACAATGATCTCTGCATTTACGGTGTCGAAATGTTGCAAACAACTTACTGCAGTGAGTGGTCAGAGAGTTTTATAGACGAAAAAAATCCATGCTCTGAAATATGTTGCAATGACAAAATTAAAGTTGTGATTAAAAGAAAGATCTTGATCAAGTTAGAGATAGTGGATTCCACTTCCTTTTGCACCATTGACTATACTGTGGGTGATAGTAATGGATTTAGGAAATAGTGGTAGTTGGACATGGTAGATTTAGAAGAAGGAATTCCAAATGAGATTAACACCTCTGACTGGAACTCATATCCCCTTATACAACCCAAAACCCTTACCCTATCCTTAGCCTAAATCCTACCCCTTCGGACGAAACAAGCATCAAATCTTAATGTCTATCATGAATGATGACAGGAATATAGGGAGGAATTTAGACTCTAGATCTAGAGTAGACTAGCCCTGGTCACTCATACAGCAAAGAGAGCTGAATTTCCTTTCACTTTCAATTTCAGTTTCGATTTTGGGTGAGTCTTTTTCATCACTAGTCTAGTAGAGATCTACTGCCGGCTGGAAAGAGAAGCCTCTTTGCATTTTTTTTATCTGCTTTGTTGTTTGTTCGCCCTCATATTTGCATAAAGTCAGTATTTCATTTTACAGAACCAAAACAATGCGTAGTTTAAGATTTCTGAACACGGTGTAACAGTGTAAGAGAAAGTGGTAAACGAATTTGAATTGACACTATCACACTAGACTATCTGGATAGAGAATCTTTGCAAGCTGCAATAAGCGTTACCATGTGGAACTCGTGCTAAACACAGGTAGAGTAGACAAATTATTAGGGTCCCTGAAAAGCAACATGAAGAAACGAAAAGCCATTCGTGTGACCTAAATATTATTCACCTGTAAGAGATGACATTTTCTCAGTTTTTCTGAATACTTTTCGTTCTCAGAAGTCTGTCATCGGAAACAGGTTATGATTCCAGTACCACAAATCTTATCGGGAAATCCCAATCGGGGTTGTTAACAATTAAAGTCTAAATAGATAAAATATCCAATTTTAACACGGGCGATTTTATTAACACAATCATTCTTTAACAATGATACAATCTTCGTTCTAGTAGTGTCACTACACGACCCGCTAATAACGAAACTAGGTCAACAGGAAACAGAAAAATCACGTGAATGTAGTTTGTATTGTTATGTAGCAGTGTTTACTTTCTGCGGTGTGTGCTCTTGTCATGTACGCAAGGCGTCATAGAAAGATAAAACATGTTGACTGGGTCACGAAGACACTAAAAGTAAGTTTTGCACTGCAGTGTCAAGTAAGAATGACTGCAAACACTCACTGGACTGCGCCGGTGATTCTGACTAGCTCGTATGTGACCTCTCTATTAGTCTAGTTCTAGATTAGAATAACAACGTCAGCAGTATCTAGACTAACATTAACAGTGACAGTAATTATAGTAGGTTAATTATTTGACATTGTTAAAATCATGATATGAGGCTAACCTCAGTGCACACCGAATCTGTAGCCTGTAGCAAGTAGCAATTTCGAATGTTTTATAAGAGAGCTGCCTAATGATAATTTTAATTTTAGAGTGAATGTTTTGATGCATGCAGATGGAGATGCTCATTTTTAATCCCCTTTTGGTTACAGTGGACATCTAGACTAGATTTAGTCTAGACTAGACCAAGTCTAGACTCTCAAGTCAAGGGATTTTAGACTATAAGAGCATCAACTGATAAATGGTCTGTTTCACTAATCCTTGTATAGCCAGATCAGCAAATAATACTCTGGAAAGAGAATTATCGATGAGCTTTCCAATTATTCTGTTCTCACCCCCCCCCCCCCCCCCCNCCCCCGAATCCTCTTGAATGGTCAATAAGCACTGAAAAAGGCTGCTCAGAGCAGAGCAAGATTTCCGCAGGCAACAATCTGTTGTTAGGGTTAGGGGTAAGGGTAGGGTTAGGGTTAGGGTTAGTGGTAAATAATCCAAATGAAATTCATCCTGTCCCATCAAAATAATCCCTCTTTAGTATGTTCTTATTTTGGGGATTGTTGCCTGTGGAAATCTTTCCCAAAGCAGTGTGCTGTGAATTTTTCACTGCCTCATGTTAATTTATACAAACAACTTTTGTCACCATGACTTGCTTATCAGTTGTCTCCCCCTATCCTCTCCCTCTTCCCAAATGCTAACAGTTCTAAAATGCAGTGTGCATGAATTCTTTATCTAGCTCTTCTCCTTTGTCACCCATCCTTATTTTTCCTCCTGGATGCAACCTCCTTCAGTGAGTGTTACTGTTTAACCATTTCATAGTGTATGGGAAAGAGCAGTACGCAGTATTCGGTGTCTACTGTCTTTGCATATGAGGAAGAGATATAGGGCTGTGGGTGGGAGACCAGGTTCTGAGACTGAGAAAGAATATGTTTTTCATATTGGGTTCTTAAACATGCATGTAATTATTTTGCTTTGTGTTTGTGAGGAAAGTAGGGGGGAGGGGGAGAATGGTGTCTTGCTAGTGTATCAGTATTTTCTCCAGGACGATGTTCCCCCCAGCTCATAACTTGAAATGGGGATTGGTAAATTTTGAGGGGTATTTTACATTTTAGATTTTCATAAATTCTTTTTAAGTTTCTGGGCAGAAAATAAGTGAGGATCATTGTGCACCCAAGGAATTTTTGTGGGCGATTTTGAAATCTAAGGTGTGCATCATGAGATCACATGGTCAGGGAGAAAACATTGGGTTATGGTTGTGTGGTGGTACTCATACACATAAAATTCAGGATCAGGGCAGCAGGTTGACTTGGAGTTTGTATTTAAGAAAAATCTGCCATGGGCAAAAGACATCATTTTCTTCCTGTTAACAGTTGTTCGCAACATAAAAGGAAGGGCGTGGCCATGCAGTTTTTTAGTCATACTCACAATCTGAAGACTGTCAAATGATTTATGGGTTCCATTACTGAGATGGACCCTTTCCTTGGGAAGGACACTTATCTCCTATTTCCCACTCCACTCAGATGTAAGTGAAACCTGGCTTTAAAGCTGGAGGGACCAGGGCACTGTACTGTGGAAACCAGCAGTGACTTTGTTATGAATTTCATTTGTAATATTGTATATTTAAAAATGTAAATGTTTATGGATATTGTTTTATGTTTATATATGGGTTATTAGTGAGATACTGTATGTAACATTATATATAACACAGTAAATTAGTTTCCCTATGGGATAAATAAAAGTCCTATTTTCATTTTCATACTTTCAATTATTGCTAAGCTGTCTGATATAGAAAGTAGGCAGGGCCCTGAAAGGAATATAATCACTCAGTGTCACATTCCTTTGCTTTATCTGAATGTAATACACTATGTTTTTGCTTCATTTACAGCAAAGCACGGTTACATCTTTTAGCCTAACCTTGCTTGTCCTTTGCCCGCCCCAGGTCAGACAATCAGGGGAGGGGGTGGATGGATGGGAGAGAGCTGAAAAATGTTGACATACCATATGACGATTATTAGAAGTATTTGGACAACCAGGCAGCACCACAATAGTGATGATAATGATCATGATGATACATAGTGAAAATCAAGTTGATAGTGATGACAGGGTAATATTGTGATGATGATACAGTATTAGGATGGAATATCAAGAGTATGCCTTTTGCTTTGTTCCCAGTGATGTTCAGTTTAGAGAGAGACTGGAAAGGAGGAAGGACAAGACAAGGGCAGTCAAGGGAGGGGGGGGGAATCATTATCTCAGAATGGATTTATTATCTTGTTTCAGACTATGAGTGGCTTTTGCTATGGGGAAAACCTGATGAAAATATATGACAGTATTATTGAGCCTGACTCTAGGTGAGTACTCAGTGTGAACATTTCACTCTCAAAAATATACTACAGTCATTGCCCAGGGCAAGAGTTCCAATATGATACCCATGAGATCTTCCTCAGATTCAAAGTTTTGAATGTAGAGGAGAATATGTCATCTTCCTGACTCAGTTCAGTATATTTGGTCCCAAGTTTTCTTCTTGAAGGGTATGTGTATGGTTAATATGTATTTCTGTTAATAAGTACAGTTTTTGTCAGTCTCAGGATGTATGCATTATCTAACCTCCACTGTAGTGATATTAAAGAGAATCCAAATAAACAGTGTGATATTTCACTATAGGGTCCTTTATTTTCTATACAAATTAGATTTTACCCAGGAGCTTTAACATGAAACAAAATTGAAATTAAAGACTTGTCCCTTGAGATTCAAGTTCATGTGGTCTTGCTCACATGGAAACAGACTGGGGGTATAAAATGTCTTTCAAGTTTGTTTTTTTTTAGGTCAGATTGGAGGTTGGGTGAGGGGTCAGAGGCAGAGTCAGATGTTTGAGCTTATCAGGACTATGTGGCCAGGCTCTGTTAGATACGGAAATCATTTCCTGTTGTGTTTCATGATCTCCTCTTTCTTTCTGTCTCATTTTCTTTTAAAATCTTTCTTTATCTTCTGCTCTGTCTGTCTGTCTGCCCTTCCTGCCTGCTTGTCTGCATGCCCACCTGCCTGTCTACCTGCCTGTCTACCTGCCTGTCTGCCTGCCTGCTTACATGCTTGTGTCTGGGGCTCCATGGCAAGGGATTGTTGTTTACTAGATCGTTAGCTTAGTACAGTATACATGCATCTGTCGTGGCTTTTCGTGCACAGAGACAGGCCAGATTCGCTACATCGTGAACTCTCACTTATCGCCATTCATCCTTTCCGACCTTTTTTTTTTTTGGTACCTTCTTCATTCTGTGACAGAATTAAATACATGAAAAAAAAAATAGAGGAAAAATGTTAATTCAAAAGTCAGTTATATCACGGCAGGCCTCCATGGTTAAATTGTTAAAGTGTTACAATACTTATTAACCCTCTAGTGCCCAGCCCTATTTACAATGGCACAAAAAGTCCGAGCTCCAGTTTTTGGATCACTTCTGTGTCCACTATGCTGGAACAAGCATCAAAATGATAATAATAATAATAATAATGTGGTTTAAGTCTCATATCCAGGCTAATGCCCGCTCATGCGGCTTCACTCTATCATTGTGGGGTGATGATCTTGGTTTGCTTTTTCTTTGTTCCACGAAATGTATCAGATCTGATACGCTGGGCACTAGAGGGTTAAAGCTGCTCTACAGTGTCCAAAACTTGCAGTCGCAGTTCTTATGCTGTTATGGAGGAGATAAACGTTTTTTTGTGACAATGCATACCCCTAGGAATGGCTTCCATCACCCAACGTGTTAGTACATAATGTATGTCTGCGTCATCCTGACGCAGCAGTGTACCGACCATATGTATTGTGACGCATAGGAAGACGATTTAGAAGTTTCAGCGGCGTTCCCAGTGGTATATATATATGGACGTTTATTTTTTTATTTTTCACACATTCAGTGAACACATTGGAATGTGGATTTTTGTTGGGTTTTTGTTGTCAGGTTCTTGGCAAATGTAGACAGGTAGATATTATGATGCTTTAAGCACTATGAAGATGTCGGTATGACAAACTTTTGGGCAGAAAGGCCGAGGTTCATGGAAACTTACCGGAGGTTCGTGCTTGCATCTGACGCCACCGCTTTTTCTCCCCCCC
>JAWQUT010000021.1:1721687-1757184 GCA_033807755.1 Ellobium chinense | reverse complement strand
GTCACTTGTGATGCTAATTTATTGCAAGGGTTTGACTTGGGGCAGTCAATTTCTGAAGCTGTTGGTAAACTTTTTATTCGCAAAGGATGATGAACCTTCCGATTATGAACCTTCCAAAACAGACCCAGTTTTCATTTGATCTGTAGTTGTCAGTCTGCATTTTACGTTTTCCTTGTGTTCACCGTTACATCAATTCCTCATACTATCATGCGGAAAGAGTTATGACTGAAACACTTCAAAAAGCCGAGTTTTCGGTGTCCTGAATATGTACGATACTGCTTTTAATTTGTCTCTCCTCTCTCTCTCTCTCTCTCTCTCTCTCTCTCTCTCTCTCTCTCTCTCTCTCTACTATTTTCTTAGGTATTAACATTAATAAGTGAGAGATAAAACATTACGGTTGGAAGATTTTAAAAAAAAATAAAGAAGGTTGTGGTACAGTGCAAAGTTTACCGTCAGACTACAGGGTTGGACAGTGGACCCTCATCCTTGTACATGTGTGTTTTTTGTGACTAATACTGTGGTATTGCAGTGAGTCAGGGGTGGGTTAATTTGATGCGGGGCCATGAACCAATAAAGGCCATTGAGCCCCTCCATGATGGAAGAAATGACACCAGGCCTAAAAGTCATAAGGCGAAGAGGCGAAGATGGCCCGAGCCCCTTCTGGCCCATGGTTAATCCTTCCCGCAGAGAGTGCATTACGGTGCCTTTGCGTACACCACACCCAGGCCCCTACCCCACTAGACAGTTGATATGCAAGGAGACTCCTGTCGCTCATTGAAAGACCTGACACCTATCATTACGCAGCAAAAAAAAACAAAAAAATACGGGTAAAAGGGAAGGGTCCAGCGATATCAACTGTGTTACGTGCAGACCGTAACCTTTGCACTTCAAATAAGCCGTATGCGAATATTTTAAGGAAATGCCTTGTCATTATTTCCTTAGCCCATATCCAGTGTCATAGTGCGCAATGTAGGTCTACGGTTCAATTTTTGTGACAAGCGTGCAAAAGTATTGTTTCGTTTCGGTTTGGTAAGGATCAAGCGTGCAAAAGTAATGTTTCGTTTCGGTTTGGTAAGGATCATTTTGACAAAGAAATTATTTAATACTGTTTTGATAAAGCTGAGTTTTTTCTGCATTTTGTTAGAATAAAAAATTCTTCAAAGAATGCAGCAAAAAGTAAATTATCGACATCCAGTCAAATCTCGATATGACTTTGTGCCTGGTAAAATGTTCTTATTATTGAAGTATATATTTTATTCAAGTCCAGATTAGAGAAAAGTGATGAATCTGTGGATATGAATCCATACTTAATAACGACGAAGAAATATTAAGGCACTTATTAAGGGGATTCCACTATAGATCTGTTTATTGCGTAATATGAATGGTTTTTAAATACTGTACAGTAAGACCTGACGGTTTTGAATCTCTTGTTCTCAATTACTGTCATTGTCTTCGTAATGTTATGGTTCCAAGTTCCTTATAATATCAGAAATTCTGTTCACGAACTCGAACACTACATTAACTCTTAAGTTATGGACTAGCTCTATGGCATTCGCGTTAACAAGGCCACACTATATAATATATATATATATATTTATATATATTTATATATATATATATATATATAAATAGAGCATCAGCTGGGCTACTGGAAGAGGCAGAAATAAAACAACACAATGTATACAATATTTACGAGTAATGTTACGTGATGAGTGCCCTGCCGGTAAACTCTTGATACTGATAGGCGCATTGTGTGCTCTGTGATTGTTTGAAGTTATGTTAATATAGCCATCAGTTAAGGAGAAGTGTTTATACGGGTATGGATATCGTTATCTACTGGCTTGATATGAAGTATCAATGTTCAAATACTTATGTTATTTGTAGGTTTTATATCGCAGCTGGCATTAATTTGTAGCTGATATGTGTCTTGAGTATGCAGATATTAAGCGTGATCTAGAATGCTAAAGCGTCAAAAAAAAACCAACAACACTGTTTACGTGGACGTATGTTTGTATAACCTTAATGATAAGCTAAATGGGTACGCTACAGCCAGCATCTTGCAGTTGCGCACCGCGGCATATTAAAGACTTACAGCCGTAGACTTTGTTATAAGGGTCATGATTATAATAATATTACCGCATTCGAACGGTGAGACGTGAAAAAATACGTATGAATTAGTGAAAACGGACGTCTCCAAGAGAATTATGACAGCTCATTATACAGTGGAAGCTTGATAACACATCCTGGCTTAGGATCAAGTTTATGAGAGTGTGTTATCAAAAAAACCTGTTATCCAAAGTGCATTTTGGGGGAGGGGGTTTGAATGGTAGTGTGCCAAGAAGGGTATGGTGTTAAGCCTCGGTTATGTTAAAGTATCCCACTATTTAATGCTGCTCGAAATCTAGGGGAACCCGTCCATAATTTCTAGTTCGTGAAATGTTCCAGTTTGGAAGTGTCAAACGGGAAACTGTGTTAAGCCACGGCTGTGCTTAAGGGTTCCACTGTACTTGATACTGCTATAAGACATCTCGAGCTCGAAATCCAGCGGAACCAGTTCATAATTTCTAGTTCGTGAGATGTTCGAGTTAGGAAGTGTCGAAAGGGAAACTGTGTTAAGTCAAGGCTGTGCTTAAGGGTTCCGCTGTACTTGATACTGCTATAAGACATCTCGAGCTCGAAATCCAGCGGAACCAGTTCATAATTTCAAGATCGTGAGATGTTCGAGTTCGGAAGTGTCAAGAGGGAAACTGTGTTAAGTCATGGTTGTGTTAAAGTGTCCCAGTGTACTTAATACTGCCATAAGACATGACAAGCTCGAATTCCAGGGGAACCAGTCCATAATTTCTAGTTCTTGGGGTGTTCGAGTTAAAGTAGAATTTCGGTGCGGAATGTAAGGGTCTCAGACCCAGTTCATCAAGATTAGATTCGAGATAGTGAGGTCCTACTATAGTTAGCTGCTGGCGTGAATTGAAGCACCTGATGTTCAGATTCACTGGGTTCCTTGTGTTTTTTTATAACGCAGCAAGAAATAATTTGTTCCAGATATAAAAAAGATATCATCAGTCAGCAAATATTTGTTGTGACCTAGAATGGTAGTGATATAATCTATACCCTCGTGATAACCGTCATGCTCTGGTAGACATAATTTGTAAGGTTATAAGTTTGAGATTGTACTCATTTCCTTACATTACACATTGAAGAAAAGACCAGCTATGGATATCCGTGAAGTGAATTGTCGAAGACAAACGTTTCTAAAACTGATGATTGACTTCTGAACTCTAGTGGGTGCTGAGTGACATCGGTGGTTTAGCGGTTCGAAGTGTGATGATATCTACATGGATGAACAGTAGAAAGTCACGGACTTGGACAGTAGGGATACAGCTAGGTCTGTTGTTTCTACAGACGCAAACCACAGTGAGGTTAGCAGCTTTTGTATTGTAGGTTTAATAGTTACACTAGCACAGTCGACTTCTATACAGAGATTGATGTCCAGGTTCGAATTCTGTTTAGGATATAAAATGATATTAAGCCGTCACTTGTTGTTGTTGTTGTTATTGTTGTAGTTGTGTTGCTGCTGCTGCTGTGACTGCTGCTGCTGTGGCTGCTGCTGCTACTGTTTTCAGATTTATTCAGATCATTTGAAACCGCAGTGACTATGATGGAAATTTCAGTTTACCACTTCCCGCTACAGTATCGAAATCAATTGGACTAGATGAAGTGTGCATCGAGAGTCAGCAGGACATAATGAAGTGCATTGCTATCACTCATAACTTATCAGTGGATGGCTGAATGTTTTGAATTTTTGGTGGGTTAAAAAAATGCGCACCTAAAGTTTTTGTTTTTTTTATTTGATTTTTGTTGGCGAAATTCAAAGCTTGTTAATGAACTTAAATCTGTCGTTGTCTTTGTACATTTCTCTTGTCGCATTCTTAGATCCCGTCTATTCTAGATATTATAGAAGATTATTTGGTTTTTGTTGGCGAAATTCAAAGACATTGTTACCTAAATTTGTCCCAGATATCCTCCTCTTCAGTTTGATAACAGACTTTATTTTTTAAGGGGAGCAATTTTCTGTACAGTCTTGAAATGGCGATGTCCAGTGTCCTCTCTCTATGTTAAAAATAGGAAGGCCCGCTCTTCATCGTGAGAGTGAAGTCATGTTTGCAGACTGGGAGGTAACAGACTCTTCAAACATAATTTAATACCGCCTAGTTACTAAGCCATACCACATTCCAAATGTTTACTCCTATTATTGCTGTTTTGCTTGGCGGCCTGTCACAGCGTCTCTGAAGGAGACACGTTTTTTTTTTTTTTATGTCATTGTAACTCAGTTTTAATTGTGAATATTTAGTGCAGCTAACAACAGCAGAGGTTTGATAAGTGCTACTGTAAGACGCGCTGATTTTGCAGTGTCTTAACGGTTTGGTCCATGTTAAACCTTAGTGGCTATGATCGCAATGTTATGACATTGAAGTTTGTCACTGTGTTTGTGTTTTGCATTATCCCGGTTTCACAGTTCCCAGACTTGGTCTTGGCGTAAGATTTTTTTATTATCTCCTCCACCCCTCCCCCTTCTCAGCCATTAATTTTGAAACGTACAATCATCGTTCGTGATAAGGCGTACGTGCATAATTACAGTAATATCGTGTGCATAGAAACGAAACCGTGCCAGTGACCTGTTGCAAATCAAAATGGTCTCTGCATTCCATCGTGACATGTTACAATGAGGTTACTGTTTTGAAATGGTGCCATGCTATTTCCAAATCAGAGCGCCTTTGGTGGTCTCCTTACGTCACTCCCAGCATCACTATCTCTTGCCCCCTATTCCAACCACCACCACCACTACCATCACCACCACTACCACTGTCGGTACCCAGAATCAAAAGTGGGACAAGGGTACCTTAAACTCAGAGGCAAAGTAAAATTTGGCGTCTCTTGAAAGCGTCCCTTCCCCTTTCCAGACCACCAAAACATCGTTCACTTTCAGTCTTTCTGTCTTTTCTTTTCCTTTCCCTTATTCCCTCTGATTACTCCACATTCTTGTTCTCCTTTCTTTTTTTTTCTCTTCTTGTTTTCCACTCTCACTCTTCGCCTCTGAAACCCTCCCTCCCTCTCCTTCCACCCACCCNCCTCCCTCTCCCTCCTTCCACCCACCCCCGCCACCACCCCACCCAGACCTTGACCATTAAGACAGGCTACACGAAGGCAGGAATTCAGAATCTCTGCTGATGGCCTTCTGGTCATTGGTGTCGATTTCGCTAAATGGTAGCTTCACTGGAACCGAAAAGGGAAAATGTGGTTAAACCGAACATGCAGTAAAGGTGTGCTG
This sequence comes from Ellobium chinense, assembly GCA_033807755.1. Lineage (NCBI taxonomy): Eukaryota > Metazoa > Mollusca > Gastropoda > Ellobiida > Ellobiidae > Ellobium > Ellobium chinense. Next base: position 1,751,855 of record JAWQUT010000021.1, on the reverse strand, counting down.
TTTGTCTTCCATTTTCACAATGTATTAAGGATGGAAGCGGTTCAGAATAAGTCTGGAGTGTATGTGTGTGTGTGTGTGTGTTTTTTTTTTTTGGGGGGGGNTTTAATGACCATCGTTGAATACCCTTCATTTAACAGAAAACGCTCTCTCTCCAAAAGGTCAAAGTAATTACTCTGATTTTTAATTAGTGGCCTTGTTCCATACCTCATGATTAATTTATGCGTGTCGAAAATGTTGCAGTTACGTGGATGGCGATAATGGGGAGTCGACTATGTTAGCCGTGACCTGTATGGTAATGAGATGTTGTTCCGGGGACTCCCAGGTGACCTGTTGTGAGGTTATTGTTCTGAAATATTGCGAGCTGTCATCGTGCATAAGGAAAGGCCTTTTTAACGACCTAATGGACTAATGGTCAGCTTTTAAGATTCCCACCTGCGGACTGTCAGATAACGGGTCCTAGCTACATACATCCTTCCGTTGTTTTCTGTATGATCTTGATGGAGAGAAGAGGGGTTGGAGAAAAAAAAAAGGAGAGGGGGGGGTTCTAGAAGGATGGGTGGGCGGAAGGGGTCAGGGTTTCCCATAATTCATGGATAATAAGCATTGTTGGAAACTACATACCTATCACTTAAGAAGAACCGAAGAGAGGTCAGGGAGGATATCATAAATTCTTGAAGGATAATAGCTTAGCTTCGGCTGTAGTGACAAATTAATGCTATTTTTGTTTGGACGGAGAGACAAGTTGGTTTGCCAACTCTCTTTTCCTCTAGATTTCAAAACAATCTTTGTTCTTGCTAAGGATAAGCGGAAGGATTAACCCCACAGTTAATGAGACTAAACATGTAGCTAAAGGCTTAAGCAGTTATGCTTAAGCCTCTCTCGGCGTTTCATTTTTTTTTTTTATGGGATAAGGTAAAATAAAAGCAGAGCGCCGCTTGCTGATGGTCTTAATACATTGGAAGATTACTTCATCATCCATATGAACTACCACTACTATTTCTACTACTACTACTATACTGCAACTACTACTACTGCTGCTAGCTACTACCTGTACTACTACTACTACTACAACTACTACTTCTACCACCACCATCACCACCACCACTACTACTGCTACTTTAATACTACTACTACTACTACTGCTATCTTCGACTACCACTACTATTACTACTGCTAATCCTACTACTACTGCTATTTATAATTATCGACTACCACTACTATTACTACTATTTCTATTACTACCACTACCACTTGTGTTGCTACTACTACTACTGCTACAACCACCACAACACTTTTACTTTGTGCACTATCGCTACTATTACTCCTTCTGCTACCGTCACTACTGTTATGTATTACTGCGTCTACTACTATTGTCACTAAAACCACCACCACCATCACCATGACTACTTCTACTACCATTGCAACTGCTGTTGCTGTTACCACTACTACATTAACTACTACTATGATAAAGACTTCGCATTTGCTGTAAAGATCTGAATAATCTTAGAAACGGTAGAAAGGAACAGCTTNACTGTCAGATAACGGGTCCTAGCTACATACATCCTTCCGTTGTTTTCTGTATGATTTTGATGGAGAGAAGAGGGGTTGGAGAAAAAAAAAGGAGGGGGGGGGGTTCTAGAAGGATGGGTGGGCGGAAGGGGTCAGGGTTTCCCATAATTCAGGGATAATAAGCATTGTTGGAAATTATATACCTATCACTTAAGAAGAACCGAAGAGAGGTCAGGGAGGAGATCATAAATTCTTGAAGGATGATAGCTTAGCTTCGGCTGTAGTGACAAATTAATGCTATTTTTGTTTGGACGGAGAGACAAGTTGGTTTGCCTACTCTCTTTTCCTCTAGATTTCAAAATAATCTTTGTTCTCGCTAAGGATAAGCGGAAGGATTAACCCCACACTGAGACTAAACATGTAGCTAAAGGCTTAAGCATAACTGCATAACTGCTTAAGCCTCTCTCGGCGTTTCATTTTTTTTTTTTTAATGGGATAAGAGCGCCGTTTGCTGATGGTCTTGATACATTGGAAGATTGCTTCATCATCCATATGAACTACTACTACTATTACTACTACTACTGCAACTACTCCTACTGTTGCTACTATCACTACTACTACTCTACTACTACTACTACTACTTCTACTACTACTACTACTACCACTACTACTACCACCACCACTACTACTGCTATTACTACTATACTACTACAACTACTACCGCTATCATCGACTACCACAACTATTACTACTGCTACTACTACTACTACTGCTATTATCGACTACCACTACTATTACTACTATTTCTATTACTACCACTACCACATGTGTTGCTACTACTACTACTGCTACAACCACCACAACATTTTTACTTTGTGCACTATCGCTACTATTACTCCTTCTGCTACCGTTACTACTGTTATGTATTACTACTTCTACTACTATTGTCACTACAACCACCACCACCATCACCTTACTACTTCTACTACCACTGCAATTGCTGTCGCTGCTGCTGCTGCTACCACTACTGCATTAACTACTACCACCATAAAGACTTCGCATTTGCTGTAAAGATCTGAATAATTTTAGAAACGATAGAAAGGAACAGCTTTCATCTATTTTGACTGAATCGATACTCATTTTATTGTCGTAAGCCGTTATGACTGAGATAACGGCGTCGATTCCGAGGCCCCTGCTCCATCAAGCTAATGGAACGATCTTTGTGGATAACAAGAAAACAAGAAGTTGCAACAGACAGGCGCATTCTTTTGGCATATCATTTGTGGCTTGTTATGCAACTTACGTAATCACAATGCAGGAGATGGCCGCGAGCCAGATGCAAGCTCTTCACAGAGTGGTAAAGATTTCTGTTCATCTGTGTTGACGTATTCTCTCTCTCTCTCTCTCTCTCTCTCTCTCTCTCTCTCTCTCNTGATGGTGTTATCAGAATTCAAAATGTTAGAATGCTTAATATTTTATAAGAAATTAATTTGGTTTCACAGTGCTAAGTAGGCCTAAACGATTGCACGCGCTACGTTTTCATCCCAACCTCACATTTGTGAAATACGACGTGTTATGTCAACACAGTCGTCTTGCAAATAACTAAATATAGTCCGTCTCTTAAGTTATTCCGAGACAAGGGAGAAGAGCACACTTCTTTAGTATCAAGGACTCGATTCATCGTTCTTAATGAGATAGCAGTAGTTTGAAGTAGTCCCAGTGGCGTCGTCGAAATTGAAGGGACGTGTCTTCTCCATTACCCTTCCCCATCCCCACTGTCCTAGTGACCTAGGCAAGAGAAGTAGAGAGAGTCGGAAGGAGGATATCGGGGAGTAGGGGTGGGTGAGTAGTAATGTGCAGAGAGAAGAAGAGAGATTAGCTGGAAGGAAGTGGAGGAAGGAAAGATTTTACTTTAACACTGAAACAAGACAAGACAAAACAAAACAAAACAAAACAAAACAAACAAAACGGAAGAATGAAAGTTAAAATGGAAAATGAGGGGGATCATGATGTATCCTCTCTCACAACAACTCACGACCGAATTTTCAGCAACGCCAATGTAATCTAGTGTCTGCAGACTGATAACCTTGCGTGTTATGGGATTAGCTTCACGTCGGTACATTATACGGAAGTTAATGTCGAGGAATTCCTCTTGAGATTATCACATTAGGCAAGGGTTTAAGAACCTTATGAAGGAATCCTCTTCGGCCATAATTTAGTTTGTAGGGAGTCGTTCAGTGGTACGGCTACTGATTTCTAGTTTCGTGGATTAAGCTGACTCAGTGTATTTTGGTTTCTGTTCGTTCACCTAACATTTGCTGCTTTTAAAGGGGAAAAAACTGCAATGAATCTCGATATTGAGTATTCGTTTATTAAGTAATCTGTACCTTGTTATTAACCCTCTACTGCCTGAACATAGAAATAATTGCGGGAAAATTCTGAAAATTTGATATGAGCCTATTATTAGACCGAGTATGAAATATATGATAATAATTTTCAAATTTCATGTAAAGGTATCAAGTTACAAAATGTATCATATATGCAACACTCGGCAGTGGTGGAACATACTTCCTGATGTATCATATATGATACATGCAAATGCTGAAAGAGCTGGCATTTTACTTTACTTGAAATTCCCTGAAACAATTCCGATCTTTGTTTAGACACAAATAGACATTACACTTTGCACACTGAATAAATGTGAATGCTTTGCACTGCGAATATTTGCATCTGTCGCGCTTCCCATGCCACTCTGGCCAGTGTTCTGTACATCCAAACGCATATCTTGAATAGGCCCATTAGCACGAGACATAGACGTTCTTGGAGATGACGTTGAGAGGGGACCCGGTCTCTTTCTTGCTTCCATCAGTGCAGTTGCTATTTGGCTTTGAAAGACTCTCAGCTTTACTGGCGTCTGATTTAACAGTGAGCAGTGCCGCTTGTACCAGGGGATTCTCTCCAACATAGGATGAAACGATATTGACAGTCTTCTTATCATACCATCTCAGAGCCACAATGTTGGAGTCACTTTCAACTTTCTTGTCTATAGATCCTCTGCCAGCTTTCTTGAGTTATTTTTCAGTCTTTAACTCACACCCCTTTAGCCTATTCAGTCTCACTGTTCCAACAAAGTGTAGTGATCGCTCTTTCAGAGCCTTTACTAAAGGCAGGTTTGTAAAAAAGTCTTCGGCGAAAACTTTGTAATTTAGATCACTTGGGAGATCAGCCGTCAGTCGCAGCGCTACATCTGCACCAACTCCTAGGCTTTTTGATTCTGTGGACTTATCCCTGGCTGACTTTTGATAGATCTCAAAATCATACAGTATTCCAGACATGCTTGAACAAGGCCCATTCTCAGGTACATGCCTAAAAATACTTCGTCTCCACACTGTTCAGCATCTCATCTGTGACAATTTCTTTGAAATAGTCATATGGTGTCTTCAATCCTCCCAATGGAGGCTGTTCCAGCTGTCTGAGAAATGGGACATCTGGTGCCTGGAAAGGGCCGTCAGCCCACATTGGCTGCTCTAGAAGGGAAGAAAGCATGGCCATATCTTCTTCATTTCGCCTGTGTGGGCGTAAGTGTGCAAGTGGAACCTCATCCTCTGAGCTGTCATCGTCATTATCAGCTCTGCAGGTATCAAAGAGCCTCCGCTTAACCTTCCTCAGTCTGGCAAGTGGATAATCATCACTATCATCACTGTTAGATTCTGACGTGTCGGGGTCGGCAACCCTGATTGTTTTTCGTTTCTTTGACACAGGACTCAATGCCTCGTCATCTTCACTTGTTGAATCGTCTCCGGATGGTATATATTCATCTCCAGAGCTTTCATAAAATTCAAAATCACTGTCATCTAATCCAGCCTTGCTGACAATATCGGCAATTTCCTGTCGCTTTGCCATGCTGAAAATACAAAATGAAACAATGTCTCAGTTATTATTCAAAAATATGCCGAGTATGTTGACACTTCCTGTAATTCAATCATATCTAGCTTTACAAAACACTTTGTGAAAACACCAGAAAGCCACACAAATTTTCATGACACCTTACAAGTCATATCTCCAATGCCTGATGTTGCATATATGATACACCAAAATAAGGGGTGGTGCTGAGGTAGCATATATGATACATGGTATTTCAAAAAATTCTAGCAAAAAACTTCATTTGAATATTGGTACAAAACCTAATTCACTACACAGTAGGATGTATTTTTAAGCATAATAGCCTGTTAAAAGTTAAAAAATGTGAACTTACCTTATTTGTAAGGTATCCCTACTTTTTGCTCTCTCGACAGTGTGCTCAGTTGTGCGATGGTTCATCAGTTTGAAAAATTCTGAGACAGACTGGATTAAAGACTCGAACATCTAGATGCTATAAATATTAATTTAACAGATGTAGGTTTATAGGCGGTAACTGAAAAAGATGGAACCTCCCATTTTAACTAGGTCAGAGGGGTCAGTTTTCACTGTAGCATATATGATACTCTCGGCAGTAGAGGGTTAAGTATTATTTCATATGCACAGATTAATTATTATTCTATATTTCATGATTCAGGCGGACTTTATTATTAAGTACACCTCAATATTAAGTATAATATCGTTTTATCTACGCGCGTAGACGTACTTTATATCGAGGTTCAACTGTAATTTCTTGCACTTATCTCTGAAGCTCAGTGTGTAATTTCTGTGATCATATATTTTTTAAAGTATAAACAAAATGCATGTATATATTGTATTTATAATTGTGTGTCCCATTTAGTAGACCAGACAATGATCCTGTTTCTCATTATCTCGGATTAAACAGACTCAGGTACTTTTGTAGCTTCATCGTTGTCTTTATCAACCCAAAAAAATTTTTTGGTCGTGCAAGCATCTTTCAAAATCAGTGTATACATTTCTACAGCATATGATTATATTAGGGATAAAATATGCATTTATAATCGTGTGGCTCATTCAGTGGTTGAGGAAATACTGCTTTTTCTTATTCTTTTGGATTAAACATGCTTTGTCGCTTGATGATTGTTCTTAATCACCCCCCCCCCCNCCCCAAATTTTTATTTTCCAAGTGCAAGCACATTTCAGACTCATTGAAGTTTTGCAGTCTGTATATTACGGAACACATATATGTACTTATAATCATATAGCTCCATCAGTGGTCTTGGAGATGTTGCTCTATCTCAGTTTATTTGGATCGAGCATGGCTATTGGACCCATTCAAAAAGCAACTCAGTCAACAGATTAAGGAGACTGAAATACTCCGCGGTTCTGCAGCCTAATCTGTGTCATTCAGATTTTTAAATCCTCATGTTTTAAGTTCATACCTCAGGCAGGCCATTAAAATGATATTACTGACATGGTCTTATGAGATGCTACATTGCACAAGTCATGTAATTTAGGTCTACGGTAGTAGTACTTCATCATGAAAGTGTCGATCTCAGCACCTTTTTTATGATGAGCGAGGCAACTTCATTACTTCTGAACAGTTAGGCTATACCTCTAATGAACAGACTGTTGACGTTTATTGTTCATTCAGGGTTGCCAGATTTATTTCAGATATGGTGCCATATCTGTGACCCTCAAAAAAAGAATGCCATAACAAAAGTCGTCAGATTTAAATTTAGCACTAACATACAGAAGATAATATTGATCAAAATCATTGCTTTATCTAGAAGAGGAGCTGAAAAAAATCAACATTTATTCCTAATGTGCGTGATAGAATGAAATATGGTTGTATGTAATACAATATTATGGATTCACCAATTGCTGGGTGATAACCCCGAAAACATGGGCCATCGAAGTGTTCAGCTGTAGCATTAATTTAGCTGGGGTGAGTTTAAAATTGTCTGGATACTTAGATGTCATCCTATGTAAAGTTGAAAACAAAGACGAAAATAATTATGTCGGAAACTGTATCAGCTTTTTGTTGTTTATCATGGCCGATGAGGGAAATACCAAGAAAATGTCGAGGTGCCAAGCTAACTTGTAGCTGCCAAATTCTTTCCAAAAAAACCGCCAGATTTCTGAAATTTGGCACGAGAAATCGCCAAACTGCCAGCCCTGATAAGACTGGTCTTGTTTCATAATATAAACCAGATTGCATTTCATAAATGTTTCATCACTGTTGCCAAAGTAAGTATTACACCTCAACAAATTGTACGTCGGCACTCTTGACATGTACCCTCGCCTCATTTGAATATATCATATTAGATAGGAGTCAGCTGAGCGTCCTTTGGCTGTCCTCCAGGAATTGGTGGTCTCATGTACGGAGAAACATGCGTAAAATAGTGCGTTATTGTAATACGTTCATTATAAGGAGAGAAATGGAGACTGCTGCAGGTATGGATACCGGTTCTTGCAGTGTGTAACTCTTCGAAATCTAAGTGCGAACAAAAATTAGCCTTTAGTAAACTCAGAGTAGGCGTTCTTTGTCAGTATTAGCTGCAACTAATTCTAAATACAGAAGAGTATGTTGCGTATATGTGTTACTGAATGGGTGTCCGACATTTCTGTCAACTGAGAGTTTACAGTTACATTAATGATGGGATATGTTACCATCGTAGGAATTCCATTAGCGCATTGATGCTAAACGCTTCCTTAATTGCTGTCAACATGCAGATGAGATCCCATCGTTAATGCGCAAGCTCTCAAATATTCCCACGCATGTGAGTCCGAGAAATCGAAAACCATCTAAAATGTACGTAAATACAGTTCTTTCACAATATTATAACCACTTGCTCTTCGGGTCGCCATACGGAATAAAAGGCGTTTTGTTTTTGTAGAGAGGATTATCTTTATGATTCGCCCGGTTACCAGGAGAGAGTAGTAATGTGTACCACCACGACATTTATTCTGATTTGATAATCTGTGATAGCGAATGAATTATCTTACTGAACTTAGATTAGTCGGGTTTTTTTTTNGTACGAGTTGTGATACAGGCTAGATTTTTTTTTCTCTGTAATAAAATAGGCCAAAGTCGTGTCCCTGGCTGATTTTTTTTTTTTTTTGAAGGTCTGTGATTTTGAATTTAACATTGAGTCATTACATTACTGCATTTTATTTTTCGGAGTGAAAATTCGGCAAATAATGTAAAAATGTGAAAAGTAGATTTATTACTCATTCACAACTCGGTCGTGAACCACATGGTTCTTCTAAATACGAATGGCATATGATAAGCAAAGCAAAGAAACGTCATGCACAAGGAGACCATCGCTTCCGCATGCTTGGTCAGAGTTCACTTAACAAACATTATTTTCAGCAAGTGATAAAGTGATACAAGGTTTCCATCTGCTTGGTATCCTTTTTTTTTTTTTTGTTCTGACCTGTTTGCACCAAACAACCACTAGTGACGATTATCACGTGTACCATGGCACACAAAAAGTAATGAAGATACCCACTTGGCCATTGTGCCCATAACTCAGTCACGTTCGCCTTTTTAAAAAAAATGTTTATTTGGTTGTACGATATGTGTGTTAATGGCAGTATCTTCTGTAAGGTAAAACGATTCTCAGCATGTAATCCTTTACTACAAGCATTTGGTTGTAGCAAATTTTCTTGAGTGTCATCAGAGTTATTAAAACCACACTTCACCTCTGTGTTTTCCAAAGGATTGTGATAATAGTGTTTGACTGAACAATGTATTGGAAGAAACGACATTATATTTTAGCGTAAGTGGAAGCAACGTTTATGCAATAGAAGCGACATTATTATGGGAACCTAGAATAGGAGGAAGCTTCATTGTAGTTGGGACACTATGTACGGGGAATCGATATTAGTGTTGCAGCATATCGCATGAGTAAGTGACTTTTTTGTTGGAATAAACTGCAAAAGGAAGTGACATTTTATTGGAATATAGCACAAGAGGAAGTAACCTATTTGTTGAACATAGTGCAGTGACATTTTTGTTGAAACAAAGCGTAAGAAGATGTTTAAACAGAGAAAGTAACATTATTGTTGACTTGAGAACATAGGCCAAGAAGAAATGACATTTTGTTGGATCATAGCATAAGAGGATATGATAATTTTGTGAAAGAAAGAGTAAGAGGGAGCAACACTATGTTTCACTTTAGTCTGTACTGATCCTTTGTTGTCTTGCTGTCTATGACGAGATAACTTGATAGCCTTAGATTGATGGTCATTATTATATATGAGTGGCCGCATGGGAAAAACCCGTCAGATCTTCGCAATGGGTAGTTTTGAGCTTGAGCCTTGAAAAGTAGAATTTCGACTTCCTGGGTCAGACTGAGAATTCTGCGGAGTCAGATAGTTCATTCATTTATCCTTCATTTCATGTAAATTTTATTTAGGGAAAATGAGGTCTAATTGTTGTTTTTCATTGGTTAAAAAAATGAGTGGTCGGGTGAAACAAGCGTGCCTTTCCCTATCGCCATTCGCATCTTTCAAACGACTGCACGCAAATTAAGCGCTTTGTTCTTCAAATTATGATATGTTACATACCACAAGAAAGTTCATTCACAGAGCTGCATAACAGCGTGTAGTGCGCAGAACTTTATCTTGGGTAAATATCACTCTTCATCCGTTTTACGAAGCCAGGTCATTCGAACTCCGCTCAATGAAAGTGTTCGAAACTGAGATGAATATTTGCACATTAGAGATAATTTTCAATAATTTTTAGTGATTTAAAAGAAAAAAAAACATTATATATTCCTGATATTAATTGTTAACAGTTATACTGAAAATAGTAAATAATCCATTAATATCCGCACACTTTTGACCCGATCCGTTGGATCATCGATATTTTTAGGCCCAGTTTCAAGATGGCATCTTCTGTGAACGACAATGCATGGCTTTAAAACTTAAATCCGTCTGTTTCAGACTTCTGCGGACATTGCATTTTACTTTTCTGTTCAATATATTGATATTTATAAAAGTGTTTTCATGTTGAAAAAACTTATCATACCCCTACAAACTTATTTTACCAGCAAAAATATTGTTCCTAACTTTAATCTCATTTTTTTCTCAAACTCTCTACGGCAACGGTAAGTTTACAAATCGTAATTTGTCCAGAACTTTGGAATCAATAAAGATATTGATCTCAAATAAAGCGCAAAATGTTCAGAAAGGAATGGGAATTAATATTATATCAATAACTCAGTTATCACATCTGGAAAGATGTGAAGGGTTTTCCCATGCACCCACACAACCATAATACGTTAAATTATGGATCGGGTAACCCAAGGGTAAACTTTACCGTGCTGTATTGGCATGCGTCCTCAAAACCCTCTTCCTGGAAAGAATCTGTTATCGTTATTGAATTTCTCGGTGATTAATCCAAGCATGATACTAAGGCTGTTGTCTTACTTTCACTCCTTTCCTAAAATTGTGTTCGTGGTCCACTTTCATGCCTTTCCTAAAATCGTGTTCGTGGTCCACTTTCATGCCTTTCCTAAAATTGTGTTCGTGGTCCACTTTCATGCCTTTCCTAAATTAGTAAAATTGTGTTCGTGGTCCACTTTCATGCCTTTCCTAAAATTGTGTTCATGATTCACTCGCAAGTAGAAAATTTTGCTTGGGAATTTCATTTTGGTAAACATCTGATTTCTATTCCCTAATGATTCTATACCATACACGATAGCCCGGTCAGCACTCATATTTCGAGGGGTTAAAGCAATAATGTCATATCCGGAAGAATGCCGTTGTGAGATAAACGAATTCGACTTTTTGATGAAAGCTGTGTAATCAGAGATTCCTTTGTATGGTCATATACTATGGGTTTTTTTTTTGTGTGTGTGATCTGTACACACTAATTTAAGCACTCGAATCGCCTCAGTGTTGCAGATATTCTAGTTTATTTGAAAAATCACTTATAACAACTAAAAGGCTGAATTTTTGCAGATATGACATTCTTGCTTTAATCCCTCGATTTAGAGGTGCCTTCAACTTGAAACATGTGGAATTACAGCGTCAACAAAAGCGATTGCTAAACTGAAGCTTCATCAGACGGCGCGATCTGGTACAATGACTTGTTGGTCATTGCCCTGTTCTTGGTGTAAAGCAACATCGAGGCTTGTCCGTCTCGGTCTTTTCAAGAGGATCGTGGATGAAACCCAGAATTAATATTGAATGTCTTGTCCTACATGGCATATTTTTCTTTTTGTGTCAGCGCGGCTTTCCATACTTTCTCTACATAGTAGTCAGGGTTATGAATCACGTTTTGTACGTTTGTTTATGGTCAGAGTTTTTGCTTTTCATGATTCATCCAGGATCCCTGATGATGATGATGATAATGATGATCGTCCTGCTGGTGTAAATGTATCATTTCGCCAGTCTTTTGCTTATGCTTATAAGTTATAAGCAGGGCCAGATTACCCCAGAGCAGAGGAGGCGTTATGTCTTTTGTGTATGTGTCAGTAAGGCTCCTTATACTGTCTTTACAGAGTTTCAACTTCCCATGATTCACCCCGAGTTCCTTATTGTGATAGCTGTAGTAAAAATGTATTGCCATAGTCGCCATTTTGTTTTTGTTTTTACTCATGAGCAGGACTGGATTAAACATGGAACAGATGAAGCAGCATCAGAGACTATAAATTTAAGCTGAAAATAAACCCAGTAAAATAAAAGGTAATTTCTGGCATGTCTGCATTTTGTGGACACCGAATTATTGATAGTCACTGATAGATTAGGATTTGGCTTTCGAGTTGGAATCTACACGACACTGTAGAGAATACTGTATGAGAGCCATGTTTACCCTCTCTCCGCTAGGGGGCGTAAGGTGATGGTGAATGCTTTTTTAGGCTGATTGTCCTGTCTCGTTGGCAGCATGATCCCGCACCTCTGAAAGCTCTGTGGCTATCATGTCATTAAGGGAAGCCATGGCATGTGTTTACATGAGGACCCTGGCACCATGTTAATCCGACGCCGAAATGAGCTGTAAGTTTACATGGGGCTGAATGATGGCGAAACATCTGGGTCCTGGGGACACCTCAGAAACAACAGATACCTCACTGAGAAATAAGTGCATAACAACAGGTCTTTAACCTAAATCATCAACCTGGGAACAAATACCTGCCATTCGAAAACAGTAAAACTGCACACTCTTACGGTGAAGTCCATGTGACCCTTCGCTAATGCAGACTTGTTTGGAAACTTCCAAACAAAACAAAACCCAGCCTCGGTGCTTACCCTCGTATTAACTTTAGAGCACTGATAACGCGGCGAGTCTGTAGTTGGCAAGCTCTGATGTGGCTCATACAGATTGTTCGTTGTATGCCTACAGTCACCGGATTGTGGAATTTGGCCGGTAGATTTGGTTTCATACCTGTTTAATACACTTTTGATTTCAGGTCATGGTTATAGACCTTTAACTCACTTTCGATTTCATTTCTTAGGAATTTAGCCGTCTCTTTCCGACATTTCACAGTTCACGTGGCCTCCGTTCCCACGGATGACAGTCTCTGGGAACGAGATCCAGTGTGAAGGGAAATTGTGGCCATTTTATTGTAGTTAAGGTGGAGTAACTGTATATTTTCATGATAGTTTCCTTGTTGGTAGGATTATATCAAGCTGGAGTAGCCTTATAGGTGTCAATCAGTCAGTAAAGAAGAGTGTGTTTACAAACGGCAATTTTTGATACAATTTTATTAGGCATCAGATTTTGGGCATGGAATTGCCAACTTTTAACGCCGTCTCTGCGTAAAACTCACATGTACGTTCTGACGCTTTGTTACAAACAACTCTCAGACTAACGGAACGTCCAGGAAGTCCCGGCATTAGCGTTCCCATATCCCCAATACATTCCCATTTAATAGGGTGGTGCTACGCGCGTGCGCAGGCGATTGAAATCATGGAATTTTCTGTCATGTAGAGCATTATCATCGCACTAAGCCACACATTTTGTTTACTTGTACCTATCAAACATTGACGAATGTCGAGTAAATCCAGGTTTTATAACAAACAAAGTCTAAATTTAGTTGATCATGACCTGATTTGTGACCTTTAATCAGTGTGTGACCGCATTTCTGTTTTTTGTTGTTTTTTTTTAAGAGACAGAGATAGATAACATCTACTGTATTTCGGTGAAGAGTCACCAAGCATTGCACTGACCATTTTTTGGTGAAACAATTCAGTCGTCCATTATATACTTCCATGCAATGACAAAGCACTGTATAATCAATATTTTGGGTTACATGATTATACGTTGCTTTGTCGTTGCACGGTAGCATAGCCGTGGTTACACAAGCGCCGATTGGTCTCCATTAATTAAATTTAAAAAATACTGATGAAGTTGTTATAGGTACTCCAGGATGTTCGTATCGGTAGGAGCGGGCACAAAATTACAATAGCAGTACATGTGGTAGCTCTGATGGTGTTTTCTATGCCCTACAGCAGTTGTCCTATTCTGACTCCCGCGCCATGTAGACAGAGTTATCAACTCTCTCGCATTTTTGCGGCCAGCAATTTTCTTGCATTCTCGCATAGCAGTGAAAATTCCCGCTAAATGCCAGTGTCAAACGGGTGTTTTCAGTCAATATGTACTGTGTGCCTAGCAAAGCTTGCTCCATACACTTGTCATCGGTAAGAAGAGCCATTCCGGAAATGGTCGTTCTTGTGAAGGGAAGTCGCTCTGGATTTTTTGTTAGTTACAGGTTGTTTGCTGGCGCTGGTGTTTCGGTTGTTTAGAACTATTTGTGTTTATTGTGAATAGAAGTGAATTTTGCGATCCAGAGAGCCTTGACTTTGATGTTTACCTATTTATGAAATATCTTTAAACTATCTGAACAATGGTAAGAGTGCAGACAGTTTGGTCATGAATGATATAAAAAAAAAAAAACCGTTTCTAATAGACCAGCTGGTCAGTTTAGCAAGATCTATAGTAGACTAGTATAATTTCCAGATTTAGATATATAAAAAAAAAACTGACAGCGTTGAGATGAATAGCAAAAATACGAAGTGTTAGTTTTGTGAAATAGGTGGTCGCAGTTCTGAGTTGGCTGTTAATAATGTGTATCTGTCAGGTTTGTGCAGTTAACGTACAAATTCCACATTGGCAAAGAAGTTCGCACATTTCAGGAAAAAGTTCCCTTAGGGTAGGTGTCTCGGTGTAGAGTCCTTTGTTGCCGCCACGGATGAACTCTCTTAACCATCCGTGGGCCCGGAGGAGACATCCGGTTAGGCCTAAGGTAATCACCAGGCTGGTTACTTTTTGTCAATATAAAAGGCATGATTCCTAATGGTTTTACTTGAATTTTTGTTTTTCTAAACAGTAAAGATCAAGTCAAAACTTCACGCTAGATCAGACAAGAAAAAGGAAAGACCAGTCGGCAGTTTCGTTTTGTAAAGATGCCACGCAGCTAAGCACTGGGGAAACCCATGGCATTTTAAAATTTATGGACGTACGTGGCGACAATATGAAATGCATGGGCTTTGATTTTCTTTAGCCCCTTCCCCTTCCCCCCCCCCCCCCNCCTCCCCAGGACATGGTGACCCTATTTAAAGTCAAAGTACATGGGAGCAACACGGCTAGCCTAAGTTTATTACTCATCAGGTATGATCAATAAATTTGCTGTGCGCCATCCAATTTTTGTGTAGCAATGACGTGCATGTTTCATATACTAGGTCTATAAAACGATGGTAGATTATGTGAATTTTGGGAGTATACAGAATTTGTATCACATCCCTACTTTGTGAGCCCGTAGTTAAGTACACAGAAAGAACATTATTTTCATTTACAGATCTTTGTGTGGAAACGGCGTTAGTTAGGCGGATGGAGGGAGGGAGAGAAATGGGAGAGGGAGGAGGAAAGAGAATGCATAGGCTCTTCAAGTTCTTAAGTGGAACTCTAATCCTTTTTTAATTCAGTGTTCTTCTTTAGTGTTTGTTTTCTTTTTTTTTTTAAACTTGCGTTCAAAGCCGGTGTGCATATTATGCCTTCCACTAAGCAATAACAATGTAGGACACGGAGATGCATTGTACGCACAATACTGTATGGTGTGTTCGTAAGAATAACTCGCAAGGGAAGCACAACCGACGGTGCATTGTATGTTACATAAACTCTGATAACACGCCCACCATTCGGACAAAACTTCTGAGGCTTAGTTATCAGAAAGACGTGTTTATCCAGAGTGATTTTCTGGGAAGGGCGAAAAAAAAAACTGCCACGACTTTTGTATGGGAATCTGCTACGGTAAGGATTGTGTTATTATGTGACAGTTATGACAGAGGCGTTTATATTATATACAGTTTTTTTCATGGATCAGAAGAAGAATATTGTGTGCGAGTGCCGCCGTCTGCAGATGCTTTGTAACCATCCCATTTTTCCACACCCTCCCCATTCGCCCAGAATTTTAGGTGTGCCGCGACCTTGACTGACCATATTTATTTTCCCAAACTTTCTCCTTCCTTCTTTCAACATTTGACGCATGTTCTTCCCCCCCCNCACACACACACACACACACACCATTTCTTCGATGCATGTAATCTAGCCTTAGGTGATGTCACCCCCACCTCACTTTCTTGCCATCTTGATTGTCTGGGGCTATGTGAACTAGTGTGAAGGGAGAGAGGCAGTCACGGCTTAGTCAAGTTAGTGTGGAGAACGCATCTCAGGGGGATGCTCATTGGGAAAACCCATGACAAATCCAAAATAATCAGAACTTTAGAAATTTACCGTTGCTTTTCCTAGTATTGCTACAGAAAATGAAACTATTTTTTTTTTTCTGTATTAAAGTCCATCCTGAGCAGTGTTTAAAAAGAATATGGTACGGCATATTAAACTTTGGTTCATCTCAAGATGATCATATTGAATTTGTATAGTCGTTTATGTAGGTTTAGATTAGTATAATTTGGAAACGTCATTCTGTTTACCTGTTACTCCCGCTGTTTGTTTATGTTTACGGCTTTGGTACTGGTGTAATCTCCGCGTTCTTATCTATTTGTTATTGAGATTTCATCCCATGTGTGATGCGATGCCTGGCTTGGCACTGCATAGGACAAAGGCATCGCTATAGCCTGGTGAACCTCATAGGTCAGGATAAGTCGCAGGTTACTATGTTCCAGAGAACGTAGTGACATGAAGACACAGGCCATTTGATCAGGGATCTTCTTATCGCGGAATATTCCACACTATCTGGGAGTTTCACTTATATTTCACTCGTGCGTTGTGAATTTCGCGCATCTGAGTATCCCACTATTGTAAGTTGTATTTTTTTTTTTGGTTAAGTGTGTTGTCTTACATTTGTGTAGCTTTTTAAAAATTAATTTGTCTCACAATTTTATAAAGTGGAAAAGAACAACTTACGTGGGAATGTTGTATTATGTGGTATTATTACATTTGCTGCGTATCTGCTTCACTGATGAAATTAATTTCTTTTCCTATGGATTTGCAAATGCTATTTTTAGTCGTTTTAGATCCTTCCAGTCACCATTAAAGTCTTTAACCATAAAAATGGCACATAATTATTCCAGCTTTGTATGGCAAGTATGTTATATAGGTTTTATTCGTTTTGTTTTTTTTAATGGAATAAAATATCGAACTAGGACTTTAATTTACTCCGTTGAGAAATTGTTTCACAAACCCATACTGTACTGCACATCTCATTCCATACATACAGAATAATATACGTGATATATATAAATGCATAATGTGCTGTATTAAATATATTTATTGCGTTTTCCTATTAACAGTTGAGTGTTAAGCAAGATAAATAACCAATTGTGATGTGCTGGAATATGGAGCATTTGATGAATTTCTTAATGTGAAGTGGACTAGTAACCTACATAAGGGACTGAGTAAGAAATTACTTTACCGGCAGCCCCTTGCAACCGGTCGTTACAGTAAGGTGAACTGACAAAGTTATTGTCAACTCACACTTTTACTAGCTGAGTACAAAATAGTTGACTGTACTGGCAAAGTGAAGCAAACTTGTATGCAGGGAGACCCTCACATAAATGTTGTAATTCACTCATTCTTTTTGGATCAAGCAGGAGTGCAATATCAGGAAAATATTGGCCAGTCTTAACAGTGGTTGTATTTTTGCACACGACCCTGAACTGAATTCTTGTTGAACCTGGAAGTCCGGCAAATTTTTTAAAAAATATATTAGGACAATCGACCATACCATAATAAATGCAGGCTGAACTTGAGTGTGCGGAACAGTATAATGCTGGAACGACGCATTAATTATGCACCGGATCGGGATCATGTCTCAGCGAACACAGTCAAAGGTGTACAACCGATAAAATGTTCAGTACTAGTGATAAACTCTAGTGATTAACGTTGTGATCAGCGCACAGCCAGACAGTCAATAATGAATGCCCAATTTAAACCGGATATGAATCATATCGTAAAAGGAGATATGAATGACAGTTGCATCGAGTGCAAAAGAATTTGATCGTGCATATGAGTTTCAGAACATGTTTCCTAACGACGATTGCCTTAAAACTAGTCATGAAGATCAGGCTATTTTACAATATGCTCCTGCTAAGACAAGACAGAAATTTATGCGTTGACTTTTACGTGCATGGACAGCAAAAGGAGAGAACTGGGTTTTTTGGCTTACAGCGTCTGCGCTTCCTCGGCATTGAGTAATATCTGTCTGTCTGTCTGTCTGTCTGTCTGTCTGTCTGTCTGTCTGTCTGTCTGCCTGCCTGCCTGCCTGCCTGCCTGTCTGCCTGTCTGTCTGTCTGTCTGTCTGTCTGTCTGTCTGTCTGTCCTCTTTAGCCCCCTCCCTACACATAGTAAGCAGGGTGAACTTGAACTTTTGCTTCACGCTGTACGGTGCAGGTAGTCTAAGGAGTGTTTTCTCAGAGTATAATACATGTATGTCTTTCGCACTGCTTATGGTTTGCATAACGATTACACACAGACTTCTCTCCAAATAGGACAAACTTGCCCTAGGTGACGTTAGATAATCCAAATCATTTAGGCTGAGATCTCACGACGTCGAACCTCATGTTCTCCCAACAATCGCACATTCTTTGCTGTGTTCTGGTACCTCCCTGGCTTATTTTCTGTATCAAATTTATTTTACTCGTGAACTTAAACTTCTCGCAGATTAGGAAATACGAAGTGGTCCCTTTTAATTCGAGTTGGTGAGATCCTATTGTAGTTTGTGGCTTCGTTTCAAACCTAACTGAGCGATCGTGGTCTCAATACCATCATTACTTCTCAACATAATAATCATCGTATTATATTACAGCTAAGGGGATGAGGTCATGTAACAATATATGTTTCATTACAAGGCCATTACATTCGTGAAATCTGACATGCTAGCATGCATGCCAATTTGCGTGTCTTCCTTGTTTTCCTACTTAGATAGGCTTTATGTTAAAAACAAACCACTAATTCTTCTATGTAAAACTGTGGGTAATCACTCTTCTCCCCCCCTTCNCCCAGTAGTTGTTTAGAATTTTCTGAAACAAAGTGCGTTTACATTGTAATTTACTTTGTGCATAATACTGTGCATTTTACATGCACCAGGCATGCGTGAGAAATCCGTCCCCTGTCATTCTGCGTCAGACACAGGGGTGCTTTGTTATATATTGCCTTATATCAGAGATTCACTATTCAGGCATGGCAAACAGTGGGTTTTGCCGCCGGTAAAAATAATTCCTAAGTGGTGCCGAATAGACTGTTCGAGATCATCAGCGCTTAGCAATTACAATATGCTGGACAATTGCAGTAGGCGCCAAGAGCTGGTAAGGTTAGGGAGAGGTGAGTGGGGAGGAGGAACCTGGATTTGCAGGTCTCGGATGCCTTTACAAAATGGAAACGGCATTGTCATACGGCTCAGGGTTGTTGCTGGTAATACGAAATTGAAAGTACCAAAAACTGTCGAAAAAACAGGTGCGAGGACTCTCCAGTGTATTTTGACAGAACTATTTATAAGATTTGATCTGAAACCGTCTCGCTCTCTTTTGAAAAGTTTCTCCGAATTAGACTACCCACCTGTGTCTCACAACAGAATGACAGGGGACGGATTTCTTATGCATGCTTGAAGGCGGACGTAAATTAATCGAAAATGAAAGCGCCCCGTTCGAATTTGAAATGACAGCTGCCACACTGTAGTTCACGCATGAAGTGTTTCTCAGCAAGCTCGGGTTTAGGCTGTTGGCTAACAAGTGTGAACATGTTTACAATATACAGCACCATCAAGAGTCACTAAGTAAAAGTTCTGTATAAGAAGATGTGGCTGGTGCTTAATATTTTTTAGTTGTCCAAGTCCTGATTCTTTTTTTGTTACTCTGATTTGTAAAATACGAAGGTTTGTATGTTTGTTTGTTTGTTTGTTGTTTGTTTGTTTGTTTGAGCTTTACGGCGCTTCAGCACGATTACGGATCATTTTTTACACCTCGCTGATTGTGAGACTATAGGGTAGAATTTTCCTATCAGTGTTTCCCGGACGGCGGCCTCTGGGCCTACTTTTCTACGATTTCAGAATTGTGAAAGGACTTTTAACGAGCGCAACGTGCACACGGGACCTCCTAGTTTGTCGACCTTATCTAAGAAGACTAGATGCCGGCATTTTTGCTCGCATAATGGGAAGAACGCACACGGCACCTTTCTGAGAGCTCTGATGTGTTGAATTGTTAGTGCTGTACGTTCAGTACATCTTGTACATTTGTTTAACAGAGTGAGAGAACTATATCTTCCTTGAAGCTGGTCAATATGGACTTCGCATGAGACCAAAATATAGTCACGCTGGTAGAATTCTTACATATTATTATTGTACTGCTATAGATGTTTCACTTAGCTCATTCAGTTCCGTGAAAATTCAAGAGCAGGTCCAAATGGTTTCTTCAAAACTCCAAGAGATAACACACGATTGATATTTTGTACTGAAAGTGCTCTGTGCAAACGGAAACGTTAATAAGTCTCGTCATCAGAAATCTTCCTCTACGTGTACTTCAGAGTAAATTGGTGTAGATACTATAAGGTGACCCTTCAGACGTGTGCGAAGAAGATGTAGACTATAGACAAGTATAATTTGTGTTGTGGTTTACAGAATGATCACCTCTCTTAGTTCTGTCCTGAACCATGTTTGATATGGCGTCGGTCTGTCGGTCTGTCTGTGTCTGTCTGTCTGTCTGTCTGTCTGTCTGTCTGTCTGTCTGTCTGCCTGCCTGCCTGCCTGCCTGCCTGCCTGCCTGCCTGCCTGGCTGGCTGGTTGGTTGGTTTTTGATTTGTTTAGTCCGTTTGTGTGTCTTTGTAATGTTTAATCGGTAGTGAATGACACTGTGATTGTTGTGAACCCGAGCCATCAGTCTCTCAAATACTATAGTATACCTAGGAGCATATTTTAAGTGAAAAGGAAGTTTTATCTGTCACCCTGCCTGTCTGCCTGTTTGCCTGCCTGCCTGCCTGCCTGCCCGCCTGCCTGTCTGTCTGTTTGTCTGTCTGCTTACCTGCCTGCCTGCCTACCTGCCAGCCTGTCTATCTGTTTGTCTGATTGTCTGTCTGTCTGTTGGTTTTTTTTTTTTTTTTTTTNTTTTTTTTTTTTTTTTTTTGTATGTTTATATGTTTCAGTCCGTTTGTTTGCCAGTGTGTTGTTAAATCGATTGTAAAAGAACGTTGTGAACCGAGCCATTTGTCCCATTCATAATATTATATAGACCACCCGACTCCGTCCACAGTGATAATGAAGTCTGTTTACATGCAGTAATTTTGTTCGTCCATTTCAGATAAGCCATGAAGGAACAGGCGCTGTCTGACAAAATGGCGACCCTGTCAGCTATCTGGGAGTCTTACGCGCAGCTTATTAGGCGGAGAACTGACAGACATGCCGAGCAGAAGCTACAGGTGAGAACTTTGCCCTTCCAAATCTACAACATGTTATTGACTGTAGAATGTCTATAAATTATAGCTTTAAACATACATAATTATAAACTGGATTCCAGTCGCGCCTTAATCCTGATAACTGGCTGCGTCATTGCTGGAGGTCAGGCGGGGGTAGGTCCTAGGTCAGAGTGCATAGTGTGGAAACCAATTGTTGTGGTCGTTGCTTCACAGCGAAGACCAGCTCCGATTACCGAAGGGTCTCGGCTAAAAATAGGATGCAGATCTGATAGGAGTGAAATCTGAAATACCCAATCCGAACTAATAAACAAAATTTAATTATATTGTTGCTTTGATTTTGCAACTTCTTAAAACAAACAAAAAAAATGGAGGAGGCTGCTGATTAAAAACGTGGATGAAAAAAAAAAGACCTCTTTCCCAAATTAAAAATTGGGACGCGGCATTAAGGTGGCATTTGAAACTACGGTTAACAAAAAAAAAAAAGCCATCTGGTGTAGGTGGAGGTCCAATAAGGGCAAGTTTATATTTATGTAGTATAACTAAATTCAGTGGTGTCACAAGACTCACATGATACTGGCCCTGGCCTAGGTCATGTAATGTACGAAGACCAGACCAGCGACAGGACAGTGCTTCATAACTAGTTCGTGAGTGGCTGGAAATCCCGCGTGTAGCGGTTTGGTATACAGAGTTCAAATGACTTCTAACTGCATAACAGCACTGATCTCTAGGGCATTAGATCAGGGATTCCCAAATTGAGAGTGGCGTACCCTACATGTGACAGAGGAGTTCTCACTGACCAAGTCAACTGAGGCTTGAAGTTTTTGGACAAGGATAGCAAGGGATAATGGTAATAGATTTGTTGTAAGGAGATGTTGGGGCTAGAAATATAGAAAAACAAATGGAGCACTGGAAACGAGGCAGCAGACAAACCAGCCAAACAGGGGTGCCGAAAGCCCTCAACCAACAACTTCCATAAAGTATGGGGAAGCAAAATGTACCATAAAAGCCAGGTTCAAGAAACGGTGACAGGACAAGCAGGAAAACTACAGCTTCTCATAGGGCCCAGGACTCTCACTAGTTGTGCAGGAAAAGTCAGCGAGTCTTCTTCACTCAGAGCTGAGCACAACGGCGAAACAGCCCACCCTTCACCGCACTGGACTCAGTCTAGTCCACTTTGGCCATTGAGCATGGCAGACCAGACAACCAGTCACATCCTCCAGGATTACCCCAACTTCTCAAGAACAAAACTGACCCTTGGAAACTGCAGTCGAAAGGAAACTCGGGGAAGACCACAAAAGACAGCTGTCTTCATAGACAGGGCTGGATTTGCGGCATGACAGAGGAACACAGAAGAAGAATAACAGAAAAAAAAACAACCGCACACAGGTGCACGTGCAGAGGAAGAAATTGAATACTACTTCCAAACCATTACGGAAGTCATTCTGACGTAATTTTGTGTTTGTGCATTGGATCTCTCACCATCACAAGAATTACATAAGTGCATCGGTGCTGAATGCATCCTTAGCAGTGTTCAACATGCAGAGTTAATGTATCAGTGCGATGTTAAGGTATCCCATCGTTAGTGCGCAAGCTCTCAATAGATCTAGACGCAAGGTCTTTTTGGGAACGCAGCTTCTTTTCTGGATTTTAGTAATGGCCTGCAAGTTATAAATAATGAGAATCTTCCATCATATCAGATGTGTTTTTAATTATAAAATCCTTCATAATATTATATGATGAGAGATTATCAGACCCCTGACAGATTGACTGATATGATTAGTTCATGATAATACTTGGCCTGAGCTAGATAGGGCAACATTTATTGCACAGTGCATTGATACACTTGAATATGCCTTATTGAGGACATTAATCAATTATAGAACTTAGGCATCCCTTCTGATTGGCTCGAGGCCAAACCCACCCACCATGGACTCGTTAATGGACGATGAATAAACCAGTAGACAGCGGAAGAATATGAGCCCATGACAGAGTTTCAGTCCGCTCACCAGCTTACCAGGATGAATTTTAACATAAGCCCGAGCGACTTGAAAGAATTCCCTTTACAACCGGACAGACGCTCCCATATTTTGTAAACAGTTTGCAAATAGACGTATCATTTCGTCTTTGATAAGAAAGGAAACTTGACTTGATGTCCAGTCATCATCCATTAACCTAGATCTGGATGTCGAAATCCGTTCATTAATTTGATCGATAACATGAAGACTCAACTTGATCGTATAAGGGAATGAATAATGGAGGGCGTATCAATGACGTCACTCGTACAAAATGAGTGCTGCCAGTTGTTGGTTGAGCATATAAACAAGTTATTGCTGCCACTTTGGGCAGGCGTCATAGCATGCTTACTTCTGCATGCTGTAGCACGGGCTTTATATCCTTAACTTGATCACCAACACTGTCCCGGGGGTTAAACCCTTGAAATTTTGTCTCCAATTTCGTTTTCTAAAATTAATGACGACAATTATCATCACTACCATCATCATCATCATCGTCATCGTGTGGTCAGGCTAGCGCTGCCAACGCGTTTCATACCGTTATTACTCCAGCAGGCCAGATCAT
Organism: Ellobium chinense; assembly: GCA_033807755.1. Lineage (NCBI taxonomy): Eukaryota > Metazoa > Mollusca > Gastropoda > Ellobiida > Ellobiidae > Ellobium > Ellobium chinense. The sequence goes on along the minus strand of JAWQUT010000021.1, from coordinate 1,728,019 downwards.
CTTAAGGAATCTGGTGTGGATGACCAGGGTCTGAAACGTGCATTGGTCCATTGCTAGAGTTTTGTTACCTTAAATGCCTGCTGCTGTAATGTTTTCATTATTGGCTTGTGTGGCATTCAAATGCACTTCGTAACGATGAAGGACGCCTAAAGCATACTTTTACCAAGAATTTATTTTTCTTATGTTTTTTATCACCTCTTGATTAGAATCAGGGCAACAATATATTTTTCTTGTGTTTTGTATCACCCCATGGTTAGAATCAGGTTAGTACTCTGTAAGAAGTATTAACTCTTGTAGCGCGAGGCGCCACGGGTCCAGCCTCCCGCTGGCTGCGTGACCATTGTTATGGATAATGACCGATGCACCTGTTGTCTGCCGGCCGATCAGCTGACACTGGGCTGCAAAATTCGACCGCCGCGCCCAGCGATCGGCAAGAGGATGTGCACGAATTGCCGCATTCAAGCGTAACAAGCGGACGGTAGAATTAATTCAGTGTTAGCAATCCAAGGGTTAAGACGCCAGCGAAGCAACACCAGCACAGGAGTGCACCATTGTTTACAGTATGCATTGCTATGAAAACAGTGTGTGTGTGTGTCTGTCTGTCTGTCTGTCTGACGTCATATTACTTCTCTCTAGTCAGTTTATAATCTCCGTGTTTACCGTGGCATTCTAGGTAAAATTCACGTGACATGTCCACCGATAAATCAGGTCAGCAGATTCGTATTATCACGGAAGCCACTTCCTACGTGTCCTAGCTTCTCTTAGGCTTGGCATCTATAGTAATGGGATGTCGGAACGGCACTACTTAATATTGGTCATTTTAAAGGTCAGGTTTAGATTAGATGACCAGTGACTGAAGAGTGCATTGGTCAGGTGCTGGGAGGTGGGACAGAGTGCAAGAGAGTCGAAATAGGAAATAGGATTGATTTAGAGAAGTTTTATATACCCCGTAGGAACATAGTTTTACAGTGCCCTACAGTATTATACATCTCATCTATAATACATATTATGCATAGCATATTATATAATATACATCATATTATAAATACGCATTATCACAAATGGATTCTAAAACAAAGTCTTTGCTAGTCGCCGCGGGGCAGCGCCCTGGTCTCACTGATAAAAAGAAGCACCAAGCACCAATCAGTAATATGGTGAAAACGACAGTAATTTTCAATGTTGCCACTCGTAGGATTTTCCACTACGGTAGGGTAAAATTGGTTTTACGAAAACGGTAAAAAAAAAAAAAATCACTTCTCGTAAGTTCTTGGGGAAAATCATGAAGTATGGGATACAGTGGGTAAAATTTTCGAGTTTCGTGTTGTTAACAGTCAAGATGTATCATTTTTTTTTTCCAAATTTGCTTCAAAATCGTGTGTATGGAAATATAAGGAAAAAAATCAGTCTCGCTGTAAGGGAAAAGCATTCGACTAGAGTGGCAACACTGGCCACTCCCAGCATCTGCATCGGTCTTTTCTCTGATAGGCCGTATTCAAGTGGTCATGGGAGAGCAGACATTGCGTATTGTCATTCTTCGCCAAGGTAATCAGACTGGGCTTCCAGCTGTCCCGCAGATTGCTTATAGACATTTTATTCCGCCGATGCACCAAAACAGTCCTAGTCATTCAGATGATATTTTAAATTATACTTTATGAATTGATGTGATGATTATATTGTTACTGATTATTTCCATATCTCTTTACCAAGACAGCAAATCCAACATTGTATTTTACGTTGGTTGCCATTTGTAACCAGGTCTCGCATATAAATATATTAAAGTTTGCTCTGGTGTGTGGAATCCAGATGATATATGAATGCTGCTAGATAAGAGAAAGAATCTTTAATGCAGAGGAAAAAAAAACAACTGCCACTTAACTTTTGACAGAATGATCTATTTTCTAAGAAGAATGAGTAGTATTGTGGTCCTGGAGGTCCACATTTGGTTAAATTCACTACCAGTTGGCTTGCTGAATTTTCTTTATTCCCGTAGCCATAGTCCTCATCTTTTCCCCGAGGTTTGAACTTGAAATGAGATTGTTTTTCGTCGATTGCTCACAAAATCTCTTGATTACCTGAATGTATCAGCACAGTCATGCTTTCTTCTTCAAAGTGTCACTATTTTGACTTTGTGAATTTAGCTGTTCTGATACCAGCTTCACATAATACATGCGCTTTGGGCATGCACCCCTATCGCTGATAAGAATGAATGCAATGTTATACAATCAATAGATAGAGACATATAGTCATGATATTGAATCAGGAATGAATAAATGTATAATGAAAATACTAGATAATGAACACCTTTTTTTTAAAAAATGATAATTTTGTTATGTACTAAACTTTGACAAATAAAGAGCTTTCATTTTCAAGGTCGGATCTCTTACGGATGGTTATGACAGAAGTTGATATGGATATATTGCGTTTCCAGGGGTTATAAGCATATTGCATGTTAATAATTGGAATCCGATGCATTTAGTTCAAACCGTGCAGTGTGATGGTAACACCAGAAAATGCCACATTCGCATGCCTTGTTCTGCCAAAACGGTTTTCAAAAGATCTGAACTTAAAGATAATAGCTCTCCAATATCATCATCGTCGTCGTCCTCATCGGTTTTTGTTTTTTTATCAAGCTTTGCCAGACGGCCCCTATCAGATTAGCAGCATTAGCCAATGTCGCATGGACATACAGTAGATAATGATATCGCGCAACACAGATAATATTATGCACTTTTACACACCGCCTGAAGAGTTCAGTCATGTAGGAGTGCCGGGTGTCTCTGTGTATGTCAAAGCTGAGACCTTCATAGTGCAGTATTTCATGTTTCTCGGTGCGTGAGTTGTTCAGTATGACTTTTCCATATTGGTATTATTCACTTGACAGATTTGAATTTCTGTGCTCACCATACAGTTTAAAGCGTGTCCTTATACAGTGCCAGGCGTTCATTACTGAATTAAGCAGCTTGAAATATAATTCTACACCAGAATATTGAATATAGTATTATTAGCTGGTGGACCGTTTGAAGTTATGTAGAAAGATATTCCAAGACCAGTCTTTGGAATTTAATGATGCATTGTGAGAAATACTTCCGCCCCTCCATCTCCCCAACAAAACATTGTTTACTGACGCAGATGAGGAAACTGTTTGGTAGCTTGCACTTGAAGGCGTTTTCAGATACAGATTCTGGGTTGTATTTGAGAGTATAAAGGAGCTCTTTGAGAAATAATTCAACACCGGAACACTGTGCCCTTTAACCAGGAGATTAAAAAAAATGCGGTAACAGTGATTTTAATATGTTGAACTTGAGACTCATAAAATTTAATTGGTGTAGTGTTTTTAATAGCCAAATTTTGGATCAGCTTCCTGAGTATGACGTATAATTAGTTAAAAAGTTGTGTGAACTTTGCGTTCTGTTCGGAGGTTTTACTTTTTCAATGGAAACGTCTCTGTAGTCAACAGTTCCTAATTTTTACACAAGACACTGTACTTTTAAGCACCAGGCGCAGGCTCCATTTTTAGAGAGTGCACTGACCGAATTCAGAATTCTGGTTATGCCCTGTTTATCGAATTAAACACTTGATCTGATTTAAGTAATGCGGTAGGTCACGGTGACTGTTTCAGTGACCAAATTTTACACTCAGAATGCCTAGTTGGCGCGTGATTAATATTTAGCTAAGCGTCTGAGATTGTGGACACAAAAAGCACAGCAGGCGTTTTGGCAAGTTTAATGGGAATGAATGTGAGGAATACTTGCACCTGTGTATCCATTTCATCTGACGGCGTGTCTGCTCACCGCGAAATTATGGATGTTATAATTATGATTTCCAATGTGGCCAAAATATGGGAAGTAGATGTGCTTCCCTTTTTTTTTTAAAATATGAAACTCATTTTATTGTGCACTTGTCAAAATCTAAAAATCTTTCTAGGTTCTGCGTCAAAAGGACCTCCATCCTTTTCTCTAAAAAAAAAGGACATGTACTATCGTGCTTATCTGCAGTATCTTACTACATATACATAATTGAAATTTTTCACCAAGCTTGGAAAGGATTGTATCTGCAGTTAGTCAAACAGGAAATATAAATCATGAAAGCATTTTGAATCCAGATGGTCTTTAAAATGCAGAACTTGCCCGCTAATAGTGCTGAAGCACCCATAGCAAAGGATTTAGAATAACTGATACATTAAAACATAGCACATACATAACTTTTAACAAATTGTTTCTTTTATCTCAAAAAATATTTATGTGGAGCAGTTCCATTATTTACATCAATTGATGAAGAAATACATTTGATATGTTAAGACTGGGAGAATATATTGGTAAGAAAGCGTGAATGATAATTTATAATCGTTAGGCTTTGTATTGTTGACTGTTTTCTTCATAACGTTCCTCAAGTTCAGTGCAATAGTAAGCGCCCCTGCTGTAAATTACGATTTAGCAAGTGACTTACGAAATGCCTCAAGAGGTTTGTTATTGATGAACTTAAAAAAAAAAATTGATAGCTTGTTCATTATTAAATTATGTAAAATTAATGTAGCGCTTATATGTGTTGCAGCAACGTCAGTTCGTACTGGACAAGTTCCTGGGTCATTTCATCAGCATCTCCTTGGAGGACAAGGGGGACATCAGCATTGGGTAAGTTTTATTTTTCAAAGCATTTAAGTTACCCCCCCCCCCCCCCNCCCCCCCCTTGCATCACCCAACTTGCGATGGCTTTACACACAGTAATAATATATGCCGATATAAGAAGTATTTTATAACCACCGTTGGATGCACTTATGTCATGCTGGCTTGAGCTTGATAAAGTTTCTTGAATCTTTTATAAACATACAAAATGTGGCATGACCACACTAAATCTCGCAACGCAACGCGTCTCTAAGGCAGGCCCTCAACTTTTTCTTTTTTCTTTGTACCAGTGTGGGAGAGTTGATCAAAGAATGGGTGATATCTAATGTAAAGATGAAAGTGGGCAAGGTATAGAACTATATGTAACATGTTTGGTCATTCCTTTGAACAAATGCTTGATTAAAGATAAACTATCTTAAATTTCTCTCGATGACAGTCCGCCTAATCGCTTTCGAAAACAAGCAAAGCTGCATAGACGCACACTCTCCGCTGAACTGCAGCTTTTCCAACGCTCCCGGGGACTTTATAATAAGCAAGTAACATTACTCTTTTACGTCTAGGACCGACCATTTATGTAAAAAGTTTCTTAAATCTTCGTCAATGTAAGTGTCAGTTTTTCGTATCCCCCCCCCAATTTTTTTTTCTTTTTTCATGTTTCCATTCACATTCATTCTGAATTGTTGTATTTATTGTTATGTGGTGGGCTCCTGCCTAAATAAACAAACTGAAACAATATACCGTTAAGTTTTCTGACGGCCATTGGCACGCTATTTAACCTTTGAATTTTTGTACATGGAGTTGATGTAAAGGAAGTTCTATTTCATGGTCGGCTGCACACACACCCCCTTCCCCAAATTCTATTCTATTCTATTCTATTCTATTCTATTCTATTCTATTCTATTCTATTCTATTCTACCCCTCCTGAATGGATGACATACGTCTGCATATTTCAGAGATATTATAGGTGCTGATTCAGAATTATGATTGGATTTGAGCAATCAGTTATCTCTCTGACACCATTTATTGTATAAAAAAGGCAGTCAGCCTTCATCTAAATAGGATGACTGTACAAAACATGTGCTTAAAATGACCTAGACGTTGCATACAACAATCAGTTCGCTAAGCAATCAGTCAGATGGCTGCCTTTTCCACAAATTAAAAGAAAATGGCAGGAGAGTCTCTGTGCTGGCGAATAGACATTCTTTCTTGACATTATCGTTATCAAAAGGGAGACAATTGAGGACAATCCAGTGAGAAATTTGGGTTATCTCGTATAATTATGAGGTGCAAAATGTCCTGATATTCAGTCTAATTCAGGGTTAAAGTGAGTCATTTGCTATAATATACACTGTATATCTGCCCTTTCTAAAGGCGGAAGTATGAGCTCATGGAGGAGGGAGATTGGGCTTAATCGTGCCCCGTACAATGTATGTATGTATGTATGTATCTTGATCTTGATTCTGAGAACACTAATGATTCATACGAACAGTTCAGTAGTGAGAAGTTTGATAGTTTTCAGAATGTGAACTGTGAAACTGTAAAAAAGATCATCATGGAATCGGCACCAGAATCTTGTATTCTGGATCCGATCCCAACTGAGCTGTTGCAGCATCATGTTGATGATCTTGTTGAAATTATAACACCTATTCTAAATAAGTCATTAAGTGAGGGCTCAGTTCCACCGCCTTTCAAAACAGCGGCCATCATTCC
>JAWQUT010000021.1:1656664-1720055 GCA_033807755.1 Ellobium chinense | reverse complement strand
TTTATATAATAAGCAAGCAACATTACTCAACATTGCTATACATTACAATAATAGTTGTCGTTGTATATACGTATAGATAAATTATTAAGACAGGAGCGGAATGAGTGGAGACTATGCTGTGCATCTAGGCTTGAGCACTTATTAATTTTAGTATCTTGCGCGTAACTGATTAAGCATGGTCATGCTATCCGGTACGGTCCATTTCACCGTATTTTTAAAATAATATTTTCTTTCTTTCTTTCTTTCTTTCTTTCTTTCTTTTCTTTCTTTCTTTCTTTCTTTCTTTCTTTCTTTCTTTCTTTCTTTCTTTCTCTTCCTTCCCTCCATCCTTCCTTCCTTCCTCCCTTCCGTTCTTTCTTTCTTTCTTTCTTTACTCAACCGTTTTGTTTACCTTCTTTCCATCAGTCAGAGCTTCCCCCCGCAGTTTCTTGTTCTTGAGTTCAAAATTATGTAGCCGTGGCTTATCACCCTCTGTTCTCTATCCTTTTTTCTTTATCATAGCAAGCCTTACGTAGAAAATTTCGGTTAATAAATGCTTACTTCCTGAATAAAACTTCACCCTGTATGTTTATACATATAACATAATCATGACAATTTCGTCATGGTTGGTTGGTGTAGGCTATGACATAGTACAGACAACTGCCTTTTTAGAAGAGAACGTAAATACTGTACTTTATTCTTTTTTTTTTTTAAAATTAGTGCTTCCTTTTATGCAGTGTAAAATGATGTTCGGGCTACACATTACATACAGGAGACACAGATTTACGGTTCAGTGCCCTGAGTGTGTTTCAGTGTATATGTCCTGCTAAGGTTAATACATCGTGTACATGTATTGCAATACTGTATGCTGTAATCTGGGACAGACTCAGCACTATGTGGATGTTTAATGTTGATATCTGTGTTCGTAATGTTCCAGAAGGAATACCTGGGAACCTGAGAAATGAAGTGCCGCCTAAAATATTTTGTATTTACAAAGTAAAGCCCGTGTGAGTAAAGACGTGTAAAAGCTTCTTCTCTGCTCACGTGCACACAGATTGTGTTTACATGGTCAAGGTGGCGGGCGTCACTGCTCATTTGGCACTGGGAACTGAACTAGCTTTCGTAAGCAGGGTTGCCAGAGTTGAACGTACTAATAATATATTTCTAGTTCATTTTGAAATGCTTGGCTCCGGACCAAATGCCTGGCTCTTTGCCTTTTGGCTTTTCTCTAACGATTCAACAAGTCAAAATGAATTTTTAATCAAGATACTGGAAATTGTCTGAAGAAATGGTTTCAGGTAACTAGAGGCCTTGGCTTTCGTTTTTAAAAGCTCCAAACTTTTCTGGCATTCCTTTGTGTATCAGTTTTCACAGATTTTACAGACCAGCGAAAGGAAAAAAAAAGACATTGATTATCAGTTACGACCAACACCTGGAGAAAAACAGAATGACATAATAGGGGTCTCATAGATTATTATATATATGTAATGTTTCTGTTTAGTAAAGGCATAGGACTGCCATTTGTAACACAAAAATGTTCATTATTTCAGTTTCCCTGCCAGCGTGATGACATCGTACATTATATAATGTTTTCCATATGTCTCAGTTTAACGGCCACTGTAACACAAAGTGTTGATTATTTCAATCTCCCTGTCAGCGCGATGAAAACTGGATTTCGGTTACATGTACTCAGTGCATATCATGGTATTTATTGAATGTAATATGATATGAACCGGGCGACCCTCACCCGTAGATATTGAAAGCTTATCGGTCCAGTCAGTCAGCTGGGCAGACAACCAGAGATAGTGTTGTGCACCTACTATAAAATATTTACTGTTTATCGTGTTCTAAACTAATGAGTCATGACAAGTTTGTGTTGTGCACTTAGTATCAAATATTTACTGTTTATCTTGTTCTCAACTGATGAGTTATGACAAGATTGTGTTGTGCGCTTAGTATCAAATATTTATTGTTTAACTTGTTCTCAGCTGATAAATTAGGGCATGAAATAAACATGGCAGTGGCATGTTAATATGGTCTGTCTGTAGTCATGTTAGTAGATGAGCATGGTCACTGATGTCAAGTTTCTCACTGTTTACCTCTGGTTGTCTTTGTCTGTCTGTCTGTCTGTCTGCCTGCCTCTCTGCCTGCCAATCTTTCTACCTGCCTACTTCTCTGCCTGCCTCGCTGCCTGTTTGCCTGCCTGCCTGCCTGCCTCTCAGCCTGTCCTGCCTGTCTGCCTGCCTCTCTGCCTGGCTGGCTTCCACCGCTGGAATGATGATAATGCATTCAGAGCTGAATGTTTGGATGGGTGGGGTATTGTCATTCTTTTATTTACCACAAAGTCTGGAATCATATTTTAAAATTCTCAGAGGTTATGGTAATTCCTACTCATTTGATATAGCCAAATGAAATGGTAATCAACAATGTTTCCAAAAGTCAGATGAACATTCATAAATAATTCACCAGCCTAACTTTGACAAAACAGTGTCACGGACTCATACACCCAAGTTCCTCACCTGCTCGTTGCAAGACTCTGGCTTTTGCTTGGTATTTCTTTATTAAATTACATCGTTTTTGAAATAAGAGACACTCTCAAACTGTGCATTTGAAAAATTAAATTACATAGTGAATTTGAGTACCAAGTAATCTTAAATTTCTGAGCGGCTCATGAAATTCAAATTTGTGAGATTCTGCTGTACAGTGTGTCTTAATATATTCAGAGGGATAAGGGAAGACTTTCTTATTATACATAGTTCACTTTGTGGAGGCGTCACTATAACTAGAATTTGACCTTTCACATTTTATTGGTGGCTTTTTTTTTCTTTGACAGAGAGATGAGGAACATTGGGAATGAGCTGAGCCAGGAGTTCATGCGAAATGTTGACCATGTGACCAGGAACCTCAGTGAAGAGGAGGCAACACAAGCCTTGGAGGATTACATGCTGAGAGGACGAGGATGGAGGCTGCTTTATACAGTGGACAGAGTGGGGGTGAAGGTAGGAAGATGGTAATAGTGGTGTTAGGGGCTGTAACATTTTTTTTTCTTCTGGACGAGCCTCTTGCCTCCTTTCCTGCATTCTATACAGCATGCTGGATAAGTTATCCTAAGGTGTACATAGATAGTTTTATGATGATGATAATACTGTCAGGTAATAATATTGAGGTTAAATTTATCGGATAGGTGAACTGTTCTTGAAACCTGGTGGCCTTATCAGGTGGTCACAGTATACAGGTGGCCACCTCACCAGGTTTGACTGGACTGACATGAGAGGTAACAGTGCAGCATTGCTGATAATCATTTCTTTTTGTCACAAAGGGAATCAGCCAGAGGCATGACCTATGTGATGTCCTCCTCAATCTTTTGCCCTATTGCCTGCATATGAAGCCCAGTAGTCCTCTAGATGATGTCCATGATTTGGAGCCAAGAGATTCAGGCAGAGATGGGGATGACAAGACAGAGGAAGCTAACTTTCAGAGGCTTCAAGATCTGCTCAGTGGTAAGAATCTTGGAATCTTTGTTCTGGTAGAACAAGCCACTTGCAGTAGGCAGCATGGTTTTGGTCCATGCTTTCAAAGTTGCATTGCAATTACACTTTGGTACTCTGTAAACTCGGATGCATTTTTGTGACTTGCTGATTCAGTAAGAGAATAATATTGGGAGATGATTATATTCTAATTAACCCTTACCTGGCCACATTCATTTCTCTCAGTACCATATCAATTTGAAATTCAGGGAATCATATACATGTAATGTATAACATTTGGGGTTCATTACTATTTTTCGGTCACTGTTTAGATAGATTTCCTGTTTCGATATTATAAGATTAACATGATGATGGTAGCAAGTGGCGACTGAGAGATAACACCTGATATATCATAATCCTAGTTGTGATCCGCACAATGAGGTTTAAATAGAAGATCAAATGATGTAATTAAAAGTGAACACCTCTGAATATATCGTCAGACATGTACAACAGTAAGCAGCCCCTGAGTTCTTGCTTCCACCAAGTCAGCAGATCCACCAAACTAAAGCAGCTAGGATGCCCAAGTCTGCAGACCAGGAAGTTGAGAAGGGTGGAGAGCAGTGCCACAAAGCTGAGCTCCATGAAGACAGACAAGAGAAGTCGCGGAAAAAGCAAAGATGGAAAGCAGAAAAGAAGAATGACCAAATCCACTCCATCTAAAAGGTAAATTCAGTGTAGCTTCCTTGGTTTTCAAATTCCGTTTGTGGTCCAGTTGTCAGTGTGTCAAAATTTCTTATTTGTTGTGTTGTTACTTTTTGTTTTCAGTTTATCGTCTTGATATGTCATAATTGCTTTCATTGTAAGTTTTTGGTATGACTGTTTGTGAATTTAGAGCAAGTATTGTGAAACTGATATTTTGATAGCAATTAGAAAATAAAACTTTCTGTATTCAGGCCTACCATGAAACTTACAAAAAAAATACTCATCTAAGAGAAAACACAACATTAAGGTTTTAAAGTGTTTAAAAGTTTTCATTGATTTTCCTGTTTAGTAGACATAATAGCAGAACTCTTAGTGGTCAGAAGGAGGTTAACAAGGCTGTGTTAGAAATGAAGATGTGCAGCTTTTTTGTCCAAGTATGTCAAAATATGGCTTCTGTGCTTTCCTTATCATGCTGTACATTCAAGTGACGTGAGCACAATGATGCCAGAATTTCATTTCATACAGAATGTCATTCTGTGGCCACAAGATAAAATATACCTACAAGGTACTGTTGCTCTTTGTGAGGAGTCAGCATTGCCAGTCATAATGTTTGTGTAATATGTTGAAGCGTATAAAGTAATGCATGCTTGATTTAAATATACAAGAATTTGGCTGTATGTTTGTAGTCATATATTTGATAGTATTTTCTCTGCACTCTTTCTTTATCCCAACAGAGTTCTGCCGGTAACTCGATCAGACTCCGAGGAAGAGGATGAGTCCACATACCTGAGCGAATCTATATCAGCATCTCTGAAGGCAGATGAGCGCAGGTCGAAACAACCTCGGTTCAAGCGTGGCTTGAGAGCTCATATGTGGTCACCATTCCCTAAGGAAGAAGAATCAGAGACAGATGATGAATACATTGGCTCTTTGGTGGATGTGAATGAATCACCTTTATCTATCACAGCCTATCATCTCTTCCGGATCATCCTCAAGCTGCTGTTAGCTTTGGGAGAATTAGACTTGAATCAGAACATGAGGGGAAGAACATTATCAGCAACTATTTTGCCTCATCTTTTGTATGTAATCAGTCAGTTCAGGCAGGAAAATCCTAAAAATGATGATAAAGTTGAAAAATGGGTTGACTCTCAACATGACAAAGAGGAAAGCAGCAACTCAGGGAAGGATCAGTCTCAGCAAAAGAAAGGGAGTCATGCTGCCAGCAAAACAACAGCGGCTGATGAAGCGGGCAAGGATGCAGATGAAGAGATAGAAACTGTCCCATGGCAAGGACTTATGAGGACTTTGTTGCTGAAGCAGGTGGTTAGGGCAGTGTTCACACTCTCTAGTATTGTAGCCACCCAGCAGAATGGGGTGAGAATTCTCATCAACATGAAGGTGGCTGATGCACTGCTGGATATGTAAGTTTTTTTCTCTAAGCCAGCACTGTTTTTTTTTCCATTTTCATTTTACACGGTTTTTTCTTCTTCTACTGTATCCCCTTTCAAACATTACTGTTTCTTCTTGTCATAAAGCTGTAAGTTAGTACTGCATAATGGGTGATTTTTGAGAGTTCATTGAGTTCAGTGTGAATGCTTTTAAGATAAAGGGAATTCATCTGCATATACTGGTAAAAGCCTGTCACAAATAGCTTTAACTTAAAATCTTAAAGCTGTTAGTTTCAAAGTTCAACTCTTGCTTGGAAGGAAAGAATGAAGAAATATTTAAATGTTTGAAAATGCATGCATAGAAATTTGAATACTTGATTGAGGTGACTATGCTCTTCTTAGAAATTAAGAATAGCCCTATTATTGGCTAAGACATCCCAGTTTAGACAAATTGCAAAGTATAATTATTTGCATGGAAGACTAGGTTGATTTGTATTAACCATCAAAACACAGTAGTTCAGATTTTGATTAGCTTCCGACTCTGAATCAGTTAACTACTTTGATAGAATGTAAACAAGTTGGATGACAGGGAATTTATGTCTATTTTGCTTTCCTTTTCTCAAGAATATTATTATTTGCTGTTTGGTGAAAGGAGGGTAGGAAGAATTTAGTTGCAGAATTCATTGAAATTGATGATGGTAGTAATCTGAAATAGAGACAAAGAAGGATCCAGCAAACTGGCTATGAAATGTTATAGCACTCTTGTTCCCATTTTGAGATGTGAGGATAGCACTCTTGTTCCCGGTTTGAGATGTGAGGAAGATCACTAGGTTCTATTGCTAATTTTGAGATGAAAGAAGAACAAAATTAGAACTTATGTGTTAAAACCCAGATGCAGTCAGCCAGATCCTGATGTACCATATTTGTTTGGTTTCATTCAAGAATGATTGTAAATCAGTGAACATACCTCTGCTTTTTTCTCAGGAACATCCTGGATGCACTGATTCCAGGCAGTGGAAGCAGAGGTTTGCACAATCTGTCAGCCTCTAGTACCAGGCTTGTGAATGAACCATCCCATGCCGAAGCTGAGGTGGCTATGGACATGGTCTGTGGCCTGATGCAGCTCATGCAGGCTGTATACACAAATCTTCCATTCAACCCTTCCTGTATCAACGATGCAAACCATCTTGCTTCAAATCTGACACGCCCAGAGGTTGTCACTCGCATAAACCGCCTTATAGAATATGCTGAGCTGCGAGCACATCAGCTAGAGAAATCAGCGTCTTCCAGTGAGGTTTTTGATCATGATCTTATGTCTTCAGCAGAGAGTTCCAATCCTCCTGCCACCAATGCATGTGAGGTGGAAAAAGAAAAGGATAATCAAGCAGTTTTCTCATCGGGAAGTCTCACAGCTGAAAATAGTGAAAAGAAAGATAAATCTGTGTCAGAAACAAATAAATCTACATTTACTGGTGATTATAATAAAGCTTCTTCAACTGCTTGTGTAGAGTCTGAAAGTAGTAGAGTGCAGAGAACTCAAGATACAAAGGAATCACCAGAGGTAGTTTATGGGCAAGATATTGAGGAGAAACCTTCTGAGCAGAGAAAGAGTTCTATAGGCTCATTTAGACCTGCTGACTTACTCAGCAACTCCATTGCTCACTCACATGATATAACAGCTGATCCCGTCCGCTGTATAGGAGCACTCATCACCACTCTCAAAGGCATCAAAGTCAACTACATTCATTCAATGAAATGTCTTAAACGTAGACACAGGAACTGTGAGTTTGGCACATACTATGATCACCATCATGACATTCTAGGAATTCCTCACTACACCAGCAACAGGACCACAACTCAGTTTGATAATGATGATGCTGATTATGAGAACAGTATAAATGGCAGCCCAGATAAACGAACTCCTAGTCCAACGAAAAAGTCCCCTGTATACTTCCTGAGTGCTCCACAGCGATGTGTGGTTGCCGAGCTAGCAGCAATATTACTTGATTACATCTCAGAGGCCAAATTCAAAGCTAGCCGCATTCACCTCATGTCAACACTTCGGTCTGTAGGTGTGTGCTGTTGCTTGCAGCCAGAGAGGATCATATCTGACATTGTGCCACAGCTTCCTGTGTTTTCTCAGGCAGTACGGAGTTATGCTTTGGACACACTAACATCAATTCTCTTGGATCATTTCCAAGGAGCTCAAGAAAATCAAGAAGTTCTGAGGTTATCCTCAGGAGGTTTGGCCAGTAATAGGGGATCAGAGAAAATGAAAGACTCTGGGAATGGACAAAGTTTGCTATATTCACAGGATTCTAGCCGATGTGTGCATTGCTATTTGGAGGGGTCCAGTCCACTGTTAGCTGGCTTGCCCACAACCATGGACTCAGGTTTCTCTAGTTGTGAGATTGAAGAGATGAGGAGACAAAAATTATTGGAGCGGTGGAAATCTCTGAGACTACTCCGAAATGTCCTCTTGTCAAAGGACGAAAGTTTGGCACTGACTTGTGCAAAGCACTTGATGACTCTTGCCATTCGAGGCAACAGTGAAATCAAAGAGGAACTCTTTTTTGGTGTCTATCTGCATGTACTGTATATGAAAGTTCGCATGTCCAAACCCTTCTCGGATTACTCCCGGCAGTCATCAGTGTGTCCTACAGAAAATGCTGGCAGCATTCTGAACAAAATAAAAGTAGAGCTGAAAGAAGGAAAAGATGAGGTGGGCAGTTCTGATAAAAATGTAGTGACAGACTCCAAACCTTTCCAAGTGACTGATACTCAGTCGTTTTCTGACCCTACCTCTCTGTTAAATTCACAGGAATCTCTCAATGATTCACTCATTGTCAGTGGCTCACTCACACCGACAGAAATCTCATCTGCAGATGATTTGTCATTTGATGGCTGTGTCCCTAGCTCCATCATGCTGTTTTGCGTCTCAGCACTGCCTTATGTCCTACAGGTTGACAAAGTTATGTCCATCTTTCTTGCCAAAGGTGGCCTGGCCAAGCTGACAAACCTCTTAGAATATGAGCAGTTGCGGGCACCTGTGATGAGTGTGTTCGAAGCTCTAGTCATGATAGATGAACATCGGCTCAGGGATGGTGCTTCTTCTGACCACAAGTCAGTGTATGAAGGGGGTGGTGTTATACAAACTTTCATAGATACTTTGGCCAAAAGGACTTGTACAGTAACTGCAACATTGCAGCAGATGAGTTTGCAGAACTCCAGAGATAGTAAGTCTGGATTAGGAGGACGAGATTCACCACCTTTGTTGGATGAAGATAATGACTTTCTCAAATTTTACAAGGCCACTCTTAGTGGCACATCATCTGCATCTCAAAACCTTCCTCCAGATGAAACTGGGAAACTATCCAAAGACAAGCCTTCTTCCAAGTCAGTACATGAGGATGATGCAGGGGAAGAGGGTTCAAGCAATGCTAGTAACAGCATGGCAGAGACCCTACCTGTTTTACTGGATATGTGGAAGACTTGTGCCAAACTGTGCATGAACAGTCGTATGTTTAGAGCCTGCTACCGCGAGTCATCATGCAAACATGTAGTGCAGGTACCTCTTGTTCTCTCTCAGTGTGTGTTCTTTATTTCATCATCTTTTAGGCACATTTATACTTGCTTGAGACTAGTTGCAGTTGAGTAAGAGAATCTTATAGAGAAGTACCCAATTCAAGGTAACATGCCAGTACACAAGTCATATACATTACATGTATATTTTGATGATTGATGAGTTGAGGAAATTTGGAAGTCAGTAAAATCTGATCAGATTTGTCGTTTTAGAGTTGTCATTTGGACTTGATGATCCGCTTCGAAAAGTTTTTATGAATAGTTCTCTATGCCAAATAGCTGGTGCAATAATAAAAGGTGGCATTATTTTTCCTTTCGCCTTCCCAGGATTGTCGAGTATAAAGTAGATGTGCACTAACCTTATAGATGTTTGTTTTTCTCTGTTAGATTATATCTCTGATTGTCTCACAGTTTGAACTTCTGTGTTATGCATTTTATCTTGTAGGAGACATTAGTGCTTGCTCTGAGTTTGCTTGGGGAACTTGGTGATTCAAGAAATCAAAGCCAGGATACACCAGAAAGCAGCAGTGGTACTGTCACCCCCAGCAACACCACCAGCAACCTTAAAAGCTGCAGCAGCAACAGCAAGATCTGCAGCAGGAGTGTCAGCAGAGAAAGCAGCAAGGTGCGTCAGCCCCTCAGTTTGGATCGAAACCCAAGCAGGGATGCTTTGGATGAAGGAGAAGATGACTCCAGTCTCTTGTTCAACCATGAAGCCAAACTGGAGTTCATTGAGGCAGTCATGATGGTCTGTTTCTCTTGCCGTACCATCTCTCCATCCCAGAAGGTTTGTCATTAGTCAGTTGTCTGTGCAGTTCATGTTCATAATAATAATAATAATCATCACAATAATAAGATTAATAAGTCTCATATCCCAATACCCACTCATGCGACTTCAGATTACACTGGGGAACAAAAATAAACTTTTTAAAAAGTGTTTTCACTTTGAGACCCATTTCCCCCTATTTTGAGGTCACTGATTCCAGATCTGGCCTTAGTTTTTCTGTATCAGGTCAAACTTTTCCTGTACGAGTTACCACCCTTGATAAGGCTTAATTTACAACTGTTTCAACTCCCTAGGAAACAAAAAGCCATTAAAATTGTCTAAGGCCTGAGTAAAATACTTAATACATTTAGACTTTATTGTCTTGACAAAGATTACTTGCTGAAAGAGCGTTAAGGCACAAATTTTCGCTTTACAGAAAGCCTGGAATGCTATGTCCCAGGGCAGTCTCTCAACACACTCCAGCAGTAGCCAGCCATCATATGTGTGTCCCACCTCCCTTGATATCTCTCCTCCATCACCTTAATGTCCTGATGGAAACGTTCTCTCACAGCTCCCAAATTAAATGGAAATTTGTCGATGTGACTGAAGAGAAAATGGATCTTGATGCTCATATTGTAGCCTAACTTTTGGAAATGTTTGAGCATGTTGTCAACAATCCGCTTATAGTTCTCAGCTTTCCTGTTCCCAAGGAAGTTTCTCACAACATCCACAAATGATTCCCATGCCTGTTTCTCTGTATTGTTCATAGATTGTACAAAATTTGGATCTTGAATCAATTTCCTGATTTGTGGTCCATCGAAAATACCGACTTTCAACTTTTCACTACTTAGACCAGGAAAGGCTACAGCTAAGTATTTGAAGCAGTCACCATCTGTGTCAAGGGCTTTGACAAATTGTTTCACGAGGCCAAGCTTGATGTGGAGAGGGGGGAAGACAATTCTTTCTCTTTCAACAAGACCTTCATGAATGATGTTTTTCTCACCCACCGTTAGGCTTTCTCTTTCAGGCCAAACTTTTTGTTCAATAGGACAGCGATATCGATACATCTCTATGGGTTCATTATTATGTTTTCATATCACACTGTGTGTACCGAAATGTAATAGGATGAGGATTAGTTTTCTTGCTTATTATGCAAAATTCTAGATTAAAATGATTTTGAAAAAAAACAAAAAACATGGACAGATATCAATCAATGACCCACTACAAGGTAAATATGAAAACTGCGTTTCATTCTATCAGATATTTTGGCAATAAGCGCGTCACTTAGGGTATACAACTAATGATCAACACTTAACTCCGAACGGTTTCCCCTCTCTTCAAAGAAATTCACTTTTTTGCAAACTGCTGTGCACACAGAACAAAACTACTTAGATGTTAACATCGAGAATTATAGACCTCTACAAACTCTAAAGCTTCATAGTTTTGCATGTATTTAAGTTTTTTATTTTGATTTTAGTAGGTTTCGTTAATATAAAAGTTGTATTTAAAACAAAATTACATTTAATTATTCTAAAACAAAAAAACAGAATAAACAACAGTATTTACACCACATTTGCCTAAAACACAGATCATTTGTTTTTTAATAAAAAAAAAATGCAATGACTTCCCTTGACAAGTTTTGTGATTGTAATGGTTATGTCCCCTGATTTCACCTATTTGTTACCATAATCTATTTTTCGATAGTGTGTCAAAATTTGACCTGATATCGCAAAACTGATGGCATTTTCGGACTCAGTAACCCCCAATTACCCTACAACAGGTGTCAAACTTATAACACTTTTTACTGTGTTCCCCAGTGTTATTATTACCCCAGCAGGCCAAACCACTCAATAAAATTCTAAACTCCTTGTGGAGAATACAGTGCTGTAGCAGTTTTACAGGTAACGATTATTAGCTTTCTGCCAGTATCTTTTACTACCTTCTTTAATCAAGATACTACTCTTTCAGACGTGAGGACTGAGGAAGATTTGAAAGAAATGTTTTCCAACTTACACTTATAACAGACCATCCACAATCTCTTGATCCTTAATCCAATGCTGTAACCATGAGGCCATGCTGCTTCAGTATCAGTAGTGATTGCATGTCTGAGGAAACAGATGCATCTATAAACTAACTTCCCAATGGGCAGTCCATTAAACTTTAGTGTAAGACTTTGATCTGAGTGAAACCATTCTTATTATTTAATACTGACCATCCCAGTTTTCTTCAGTATGGATACCTGAACATGATTTTTAGTTGAAGGCATAGCAACACATTGAAGCTTCCTCATTTCATGAAATTTCATGGGAATTTGTGCTGCATATCTTTATACTGAACATCTTTATAAGAGATTGTTGGAGTGTTGGATTAATGATATTATTTTTTTTCAGAGAGGACATGAGGATGAACTTTGGCTCCGACTGAACTCTGCCCTGCAGAGCTGCATCCATCTGGAAGCTTCGAAGCTGTCAGCTGTATTCCAAATGCTGCTGAATGTAGCCTTGCCACGATGCCCTTCTGTGTTGGAATACTCATATTCTCAAATTGTATCTATGCTTGTGAGTAATATTAAAATTGTTGATTACTGAAAGCTTTTTCTTACAACTGGAGTAGGAGCAATGCATCTTATAGGTTTTGCAGTTGGATTTACTTCATAAAAGACTGGTTTTTGAGGTCAGAATTTTAAGACCTGTGTTAACCAGAAAATTGGTGACAGTCTGTAAGCTGGCTCTGCTTGCTATTGATAATTTGATGAGCTTAAAGAGAGTGGAAATGATCACAGCGCTGTGGACTTTCTAGTAGGGTTTATTGTGTAATTCATGCACTAAATTACATGTGTAATAATAGGTCTGGGATGCCCAGCCAGTGGCCTGCACACCTGAGTGTGGAAGGAAAAGATGACATATGAAGTAATATGGTAGATTTATTATGAAACATGCAGAAACAATCCTCATTGAGATATGGCGCCTTACAGGACAACTGAATTACGTAACTACCCCCTTTCTATCGTTTTCTGAAAAGTTGGGCGCACCTGCGCAAGACCCCATAGCTTTGTGTTGTATCCATTACAGGTATTAACATTTTCCACATTGTAATACTTTATCCATGACATTGAACCAATTGCCATGCCCTCATCATATATACATAGATATAACAGAATAATGTGTTTGTTTATGTGTGGATTTTAACGTAATCTCTTAGTTATAATGTCATAGTGTGCAATATCTTGCTGGAATCTTGAAACAGAACTCAAAATGGATTGCCTGAGCATGGGTCTAAATTATCAGCCTCTTTACAGTGTGACATGTTCATTTTCTCAGAATCTTAGAGAACGTGAAGACATAGCAGATGAGGACGAAGTGAGGCAGATCTTGCAACAAGGCCTGGAAGAGGAAGGGGACACAGTCTTTACTGAACATGGCTATGAGGGTGACACGGAATGCTCAGTGTGTTTTGACTGGAAACAAGGTAAGACAACATGTTATACAGCCCTGTTTGTTTAAATGCCCATACATTTTCCAAATTTTATTTCAAGGCTGTGTTTCATTAATTAAGAAGTTAGTTTTTTGCATCATAGGCCCCTGTTTATGTGGCTTACTTATAATGTACTACTACAAAGCAACTTATGCTGACATTAATTTAGCAAATGGGTTTTGTCCAGAATTGCTGCCTCCCTGCATCCTTAGTGAAAATGAAGCTGTCCAATCCAATAGCTGTGGTAGGGGAAGTTCTGCTACTCCCAAAATTTGAAGATTTCTTTTCAAGCAGTTCTTTGATCTTTCATATCTAGAGCAGTTTATGAGAGACTCACATGAAATGCAGTTTATATCATCATCCACTGACAAATGGTAGATGTTAAGATCAAATATAATTGTGAGAGAATTTATGATCATACTACATTGAGTGGGCAGAGGAAAACTTTTTATCAGTTTAAATTTCATATGATAATTAACATTGCTGTCGCTGATATGATTTGGGATTTGGATTGTTATCAATATGAGGGAGGTGATCAAGTAGGGTTTTTAGAATTCATGAGTACACCTGTAATTAATTTTTGTGTTTTATTTTCAGGGCTGGAGTACAGCCTGGAAAATCAAGTCGTGAGGAACTATGGGGCCAACTCATGTCCGTGCTTTCCTGCAGCCTTCCGTTTATTTGTTGAGCTGATGGTGGCATGTCACAAGGTAGCATCAAGGGGAGTTATCCTGCATACAGTGGCCCTGCGATTGCTGCAGACCCTCAGATCAAGCAAGCGTGCAGTGAGAGCTTGCTGTGCAGAAAATCTACTGGAGGTTCTGGTGGATGGTTTCAAGGAGGTTTTGGTTCATTGTCCAGCTAATGGAAAACGTGAGATTGTATTCTTAAAACAGATTTTCTTTCCCGGGTAAAATAGTGGGAAATGGATGGCAATAGTTGGTAAAGTTTGAGATATTGTGGAAGGACCTATTATTCATAAAGAATATTTAATTGTTAGCTGAGGAAAACTAATTCTGAGATGCCCTTCTTATGCACCCCTTTATTTTCACCTTGATCTGAATGGCTTTGCATTTCCAGTTTATCCAATAAAATTTCTGTAAGTCACTTCATATGGTAGCAAATCTCCTGTCTTAAAAGCAGAGGACTACCCTTATGACATTAATGGTATACTTGTTCATTAACTTGCATTGCAATGATTTGTAATGAAATGCTTTAGAAATTGCATTGAATTCTATGTTAAGTGTTGATTTTTATTTTGTATGAAAAATAATCTCATCAGATTGTGAGCTTCTAGTAAACCAGTCCATTTCTGTTTCAGAATCCACACTCCAAGAGATTGTCTTGTCTCTTGTCCAAGTTATTGCCCAGAGTGAGATCTCGGCTACAGAGCTTAGACAGTTTCTTAGGCTGTTCCAGGATAACACAGAGACCTCAGTAAGTGTTTTGATGGTTGACACTTCTTTTGTAGAGAATGGAATAGATTTAAGGATTTTATTATCTCTGAATTTATCTTTCATTCACAGTATCCTGGGTTGAAAATTTTTGATACAAAAGTCTTTAAGACATTCCCCTCCTTCCACCCCGCAATCACTCTGTTGCAACAGTACTCATCAAAAATATTGCTTTAGGTTGTGATTACAGTAGGATGGCAATTTACATAACATTCTCTAAAAAGCAGGCAATATATGCATCTGGACATTAATATATTCACTTGTATTGCATTGATATTATCATATCTATAATCATGATCTTCACACCTCAACATTTAATGATGTTTTAATATTTTTTATGAAATAACCACTGCAGAGGGATGTAAGATATGAGTACAGCTTGTAATAATGTTTCCCTCATTGCAAAAGCCTTTGTTCTTCACCTGTGGGATTCCCTCTATAGAAAATGAACATTTTCCTTAACATCAAGTACGATATGCACTATAAGAGCTTGTCTAAGATATGATGGTATTTTCCTTCTTTTTCAGAACTCCTTACTGTCAACACTTCTAGCTGTGATTGAAAAGAGCTCAGTCACCCCTCATGCTTCAGCCACATTTCCAGTGAAAACACTGACGCCTCCTATCAATGCTGCCGGGGCTTCAGAGGAGTCAGGTGTGTATTTCAAAGGGATTAAACACGTGGGCAACCATCCTAATCAAATTAAGGGAGTCATAATTTGTCATAAGCATCACTTCATTAAGTAAATTAATTTTATTTATCTGAAAAATAATTCCATTTGCGGTGTTAAATAAGAGAAGATCTACAGACTCCATCAGTTTCTTTTACTTGGGGTTGAATACTACGACCCAAAAAGCCTTACCACAGTTAAAAGGACATTCAATGTGGTTTATTATATCTGATACACTCTTTAAATCATACATCATTAAACTTTGATTTCGTTTTCTAGACTGTAACATATGACTTTGGTGTTTGTCATTTATACTACAGGCTCACTTGCTTTAACTCATTCCATGCCAATCGACGATATATCGTCGATATACGTTGCTGTGGCTGCGCCGGTCGACGATGTATCGTCGATATCAAAACCTACTTTTGTTTTGCTACTACAGGTCTGGTTTGAAACTTTTTAGTACTTATAAGTAACGACAACTCTTCCTAAACTTCCGTTCATGAAATCGGTGTTAGTTTTGAGTTGTTGGATGCGATTTTTCTTTATAGTAAGAAATAGTACTTTTAGAAAATAGTGGCGTGGCAAAAACGCGGAAAACGTACTGGCATGGAATGAGTTAATATGCAAACTTAAGTGAGTGTGTATACAAAACTACAGTCATATGCTGCATTGGATTTCATAGTCAAGACATTGCAGGACTCATTTTTATTTGTGGTGGATCCATGACTAAGGTTTAGTATCATCTATGGTATGTCACTTCAGTACAATGTTTATCCGCATTCCAGATGATGGACAAGATGTGCCAGCTGCTCAGACAGTTTGGTACCAGAATGCAGTTGAGCTTGATGTACCTGGAGTGCCATGGCCCCCTTGTGATTCAGGGTTCACTGTTGCTGTTTGGATGTGTGTTGATCAGTTCCAAAATGCTAAAAAGGGAGGCACTCATGCCTCTGGCAGCGATAGAGGTTTGTATACAAATTATTCTGAAAATTTTATTTAGATTTCACAATTTTTGTGTATTTTGCCAAAATTGCTGGTTATCCAGAAGTTTGATGTAAGTGATTATAAAAGAATGCCCATGTACATTCAATTTTTATTGTAAATTTATATGAATGACTAGTAATTGTTGATTAAAATAAAAACGTATTTAAATCCTTTTATCAAATTTAGTTTAGATTGCAGAGCCCTTGCCCTCTGAGGCAGTGGTGAGATCATTTTCTTACAGATGTCTGAATATCCTGCAATTGAAGATTTCTTTGCCTCTGGAATTAGTGAGATATTTGCTTTGTTGTAGGAATTGATAGTGAATACTGGCTTAACAATTACTTTGTTTCCCTTAGGTGGGAAAACACATTCTGATTCTGAGGAATATGAGAAGCCATTTCCATCTGGTCACCGCCTTTCCTTGAGTGAATGTTTGCTGGTGATAGCCGTTGGCAACAAAGAAAAGATGTTTGAAGTTTGGGTGCATCCAAAAACGGCATCTCTCTTCTGCAGGTAGGAAGGAACAATGCAGAAAGCCCATAGACTTCTGTATGCGGTGTTGTAAGGGATTATGGGCAGATATTTTTTTCATTTAAAACTGCAGCGATGTAGCTAGATAATTTTTGTTGTCAAAGTTGCAGACCTTGGAGAATATGAATAGCTTCATGGCTTGTTACATGGCCTTAGAGTTTGTACTGTTACAAACATACATTTTAGAAATCTATAAAATGGAGAATTTACATATGATAAGTTAGCAGATACACCCAAACTCTTCCTTTTATCTGTATATTTCAAGGAATTGCAGGGAGGTGGGTTTATGAAAAACACAGGTCAATAGGCTGTAACAACCCTTTGGTGAACTATAGAATGTTGTATTGTGGTACAATTTTGGTCATGGCCGATTCAATTTTGAAGCTAATCACAGAGATGGACTGTTACTGAAAAGGCCCTAGCTTGTATTTATTAAATTTGTATGGACTTCCTCAGGCTGACATCTGGCCTCAGCAATGTCACTGTGCTGAAAGAGCACATCTTTGAACGCTTACTGACCCCAAACACATGGCATCTGGTGGTCATTTCTTATGTGGATGTCTTGGATGGCAGCACATTTGTAGGCAAGGTGAGCATATGCAGCTTGTTAGAAGGTTTATCATGCAAGATTATTGAGAAGGCTAAGGTCATGTTCTCTGATTACAGTGAAAGGAAAAGGAGAAAAAAATCTCAAGGAATATAATGTGCACTGTTAGTGAGTCTTAGATTTGTTAATAGCATCTTGAGATATACGAGTCCTTTATTAATTTGTCCCCAACTAGAAGCATAGTATGTCTTGGGGCCTTGGTGTAGCTCATGCAGGTCAGTTTCAGTGGTTACCTTCAGCCATGGCCTCATGGTACCTAAGTCATTTCTCAACTTATTTTCAAATCATGTCAGGATATTTGATATGAGAGCTCTTTCCTTAAATGTGGACACGCATGTCAAAAATAATTTTCTGTTTTCCGGTACTTTTTCTCTCTGAAAATTATCTATGGTGCATAGTGAGACGATCTGCAAAGAAAGAGCATCATTCTATTACCGCATGTGTGTTTAATATGGCACAATAGAAAGACCTTGAGTGAACGGGATTTGCCCCTGTGTCTAGAATTGTTCCCCTTCACCGAACAGCAGCGTCTTGTGGCAAAAATGATGACATCACTCAAGTTCCAGCAACCACAGATACCTTTATCTGACAATGTATTAATTCAGCTTTCAATTAAGGGTTTGGAGATCCAAATTCAAAAGTGAAGTTTGACCCTGTAGGCTGGGTAGAGTATTCTGCATTTTTATTGCCTCTGTATGATTTTGTTTGGCACAGCTACTGTTTATGGTGGAATTAAAAGATTCATACCAACATATTATCACCTGTCCGCAGAGCACTGGCTAGAAAGCTTGGCTGTGCGTGAACGTATCTGACATAAGCTTATGGCCACCACGCGCAGAGTGGGTGTAAGAATTCAGACTTTCCAGTACGTAACCCTGTAGGTTGTCTGGGGTAGGCAGAGGCATTATATCATGTTGACAAACACTTGATAGACTGTTTTATTGGAATAACAGGATATCGTATGATTTCATATAGTCTGTAGGATGATTCAGCCTTCCTTTAAGGATCTGCCATCAGCCTTGGATTTGAAAATGTGCCAATAGATAGCAGCACTTGATTTTTGTATTGGTTCATTGCAAAGGCCTACAAACTTTTACACTGTAATTTATTTTGTTTTTCACCTTTCTGTCTGATAATAGGTTTCAGTTTTCATGTGTAAATTCTATGAAAAGCCAGTGAAATCATCAGCAAACATGACAGGTATCTTTAGGATATATCTTAGACATATTTATGATGGATGGCTATTTATGTTCCAGGTAAATATTGTACTGGATGGCTGGCAAAAGCACAAAGTGATATTGGATCATCCTGCAGTCTTCAACAGGAGACAACATTTCCAGCATCCTTTCCTGTGCATTGGGGATGCTCGACATGGGGCAGCAAAATTCCTTACTGGGACATGGAAACTGGGAACTCTGAGATTGTTTAGAAGTATGTGCCATTCAGATTTTAACTATACCCTAGAATATGCTTGACTATATCTCTTTGCCCTTTTTTACAAGCTTCTTAACAAAGCTTTCCCATTCTTCCAGACCAGTTAGCAATAAGTTGCCTGAGTGTTGTAGTGTGAAAGTTACATTTAAGCTGGTTTAAATGCTAGCTGAGAAGACAAATGATTGTGCCATCTCATAAATAGTTTGTTCCAGTGGTAAATCACTCATACTGTCCAAGATCTTTAGACAGCCAGAGTTATGTTTTAGAGTCAAGCCTTCTAGACACCAAAAGGCATCATTAAACCAGTAAATAAGGGTCATAACATCATTTTTCTTGTTTTTTCGATAGCTGTTCATCTGAGTGCAGACTGGTGGTTTCACCTCTACTGCTTGGGCCCAGATTGTGAAGGCATCAGCAGATGTGACTGTGGAGAACTGCGAGCATGCTACACACCTGCTATGCTGAAACACATGGCCACCATTACACATTTGACCTGGGATGTGCTTGTTGGGGTGTCACAGCTGCCAGATCTTGATACAGCTAGGGTACGAGATTTGTGTTTATTAGTACAGAACTAATGAATGATTTTCAGGCCTTAACATTTGAACAATTTCTTTATACTTTTAACATTGTGAAATCAAATCCTTGTAACCTTAAATGTATGAAATGCATGGCATAATGAAAGACTTTCCTCAAATCCCATTGAATTGTACTCATATTATTCTGTGGAAATGTAGCTGTATGTCTTTAAATGCAATTGCAGATAATTTGACATTCTATCAAGCTAACTGAATAATAGATAAACCTTTTACAGATGAAATTACTTCAATCTGGACCATTATTATAATGTAATTTTGATATACTCAATTGTTATTTGTATGATCAGTCTGCATCTGTAAATACCAAAACTTAGACTTTGAGTCTTGATACATTTACTTTACTTGATCTGTGTATACTAGCCTTGCACTGCAACTGACCTTGACTGTTTCTTCCTTTGCAGGCAGCCCAAGTCTTAGTATACAGAATCAGTTCTCCTGAGCAGTTCTCTACCTTCATTATGCCACACACTCCTATTGCTCCAGTTCATGGTGACCTTGGACTGGTTCCACCCTCAGGGTCATCATGTGACCTTACAACTCAGAAACCCATGATTATGTTTACCAGGCTTAGAGGCAATATTAAGGTCAGAGAAGCCCACACTCTGGAGAGAGCTGTAGAGCAGGCAGGAGGGATCGAAGCCTTTCTCTTCCTGGTGGCTAAAGTAAGAAGCAGTAGATGTGATCATAGATGCTCCTTTTCTGTGAAAAAATCCAGTAACTTGTCTAAGCGCCATCTTTTAAAAGCCAATAGAAAATTCATCCTTGTTAATCTAATTGCAGTGCCAGTAAATAATAAATACTAGAGAAAATCATAACACTTAGAATCAGTGATGGCTATAAACATAGTGTCAATGTTGCTGTTTTTAAAGGTCACTTACGCCTTTGTTTTTCTCAGAATGGCATATCATGTGATTTTATGTGCAACCAGTCTCTCCTTTTCCTTCATTAGCTGATGGCATCTTTTCATTATAAAGCACTTCAGATTTGTTTACATATGGCCAGCATCTAAGCCCATGCTATTTTAAGCTGATGCATTGTTTCATCTTGTAAGCAGCATGTGATCTTCACAGCTGCAGCCATCATTTAGCCTGTCTTTGCACCCATCTTAGATAGTGTTGTGTTATCGTCTCCATATGACAGAAGACTGAAAACTATTTAATATGAATGATTGTTGTTATGTGTTTGTTCTAAATTTGAACAAAGATGGGAACATTTATGCTGATTCTAATTCCACTTCCTTTATCAAATGCCAGATCTTTGAGGACAGTATGAAAACAGTGGACAGTGGAGGCAGTCTTGACATAGCAGAACGACTGCAGAGCAAGGCAACTCACATCCTGTTCCAGTTGGTGCATGGCTTCCCCCGCCTGGCTCAAGCATTTGTTGATGCCAATGGCTATGCCATGCTGGCCAGGGTGCTAACCAGTTCCAAGAGCATTGTGGGATATCAGATGCTGAAGGTAAAGGGTATTTTATGGAGACAGAAAAGATCAAACTTTTGTTTCACCTTTAGAACCATTCTTTATTTTTTTTTGTTTCTTTTATTTTTAGCTTCTTTTTCTGGCATTACAAGGATTCCTTATTATGGTATATTGATATTGTTGTTAAACTAATTTTCACTTGCAGATTTTCACCCGTCATATTGCTGGTATTTTGACATAGTGACGTAGAGGTATATTTGGAATTATATCTTCATGCCATTATGTCAAAAGACCACTTTGTGTTGACAGCAAGATTTTGCAAAGGTTCATGATTAGTAGATTCTCCTGCTTTTTTACCAGAATTGTATTTGAAAGTTTAAATATGGATTAGAATGATAGGTCTACTAATAATATTAAAGAAATCAGTAAGCTTTATGGCAATAGTGATTACTCCTTTACTTTTTCACATACTCACCTCTCTTAGTTCGCCAGCACATTCAGTAATATTCTCAGCTCCCTGTAGAGTGTACAGTAATACTGCTATACTTCAGCTTTCAAACAGTGACTAATATCATTTTGGAGAACATTTATTACTGTTTATGGCCAAACATTGATTTTGCATTTGTGTTGGACTGAGAAAATTGTAAATTAAATGTGAAAAATTACTTTCCTAATTACTAGAGTAATTTTAATTTGTATTTTTAACATTAAATTGTCACTCATATAGCACATTCATTGCTTATTGTGGCATTATTTCTTTTTGAGAGTTCCTCACAGTTGTTTCATCCCTGCATAATATCCAATCCAGGTCCTGATGGATGCTTGCACCACAGAGTCTGTATTCAAATCCAGTCCCAACTCTCCAAACCCGGTCTTGCGCAACCATCCAGAGGCCGTCATTCGGGATGTTGAGATCCTTAGTCAGCTTCTTCTTCACTGGCGCATCTGGCACAAAGCTGGGGATGAAGTGACGGCTATGTTGTTTGGAGCTCTGGAAGCCCTTGTTAGCCCGAGGCATCCCCACAGTGATTTCAACCTCAAGCAAATGCAGGCTGGAGCCATCATGAACAAAATCTTCAGCATTTATCTGGTAAGTGAGTTCACTCTTTAAGGTATCTATAAATCTAGGTCTTCTTTATAGTGCCTTCACCAGTCCATTTGCTGTTAGTTTCACTGAGAGTGGACACAATACATTGTATAGGCTTTCTATGTGAGAACTTAATTGAAGAATCATAGTGGACAGCTGAGATATTTAAATGATAATGTTTGAGCTGCAGATGAATATGATCTCTAGCAAACTGCTAGAGCTTAATGTTTATAATGAGAGGGGAGGTGTTATAAAATTAAGTTATCTCAGAGTTAGATTATGTGATTAACACTTTGCCTGAATGAGGAAGTGACTTGTCTTCATTTTACAGTTTTGTGTGCTCATTTTTGCCTGTTTCCATATACCTTTCCTGTAAGTGCCATGAAAACCTGGCAGTAACAACATGTTTTTTCATTTTGTGCAGGAACGAATCCAAGATGGCCAACCTTCTTTGTCAGTGAGAGTCAGTCAATCAGCATCCATAATCATTAGGAGCTTGTTAGGGTCACCCCCTGACCTTCATCTGCTGATAGGAGTCATGGACTTCTTGCTCTTGGTTCATCCAGCTGCCAGCGGCTTCATAAACTTCACCCCAGCCTCATTTTACTTCAAGCTTTGGTGGGGTATGTTGCCCACAGTTAGTAAATCAGGCTCTTAACAAAGAGGACATAATAATTTGTTATCAAAAATATTTGAAGCAAAAGATGTCTCTCTGAATTTTAAGTACTGTAGTGCAAGACATCATAATGTGTTTGCTTTACTGCATGGGTTTAGTGTTTGATTCGCTCCAATGATTAAAGTTTCAATTTCAGTTTACTTTTAAATTCTGAACCAAAATCCAGGAGACAAGTTTATTCTTTGAGATTGTAAGTTGCTGGAGTTAAAGACTGATATGGAAAATAAGAATTAAGGACTCCAAACTAGAGCACCGTGTGCAGGTTAATTCATCTTGAACTTGAAGTTGGAATTTGTGAGATCTGGCTTTACTTCAGAGGCAAACGGCAGCCTATGTACACCTTTGACAAAGTATAGTAACACTGACGTTAGGTTTTCTTGACGATGATAAATGTCTTCATATTACAGTGTAGTGATGCTCTGACCTAATGATTTATTGTTTCCATTATGTAGTCTATCCATACGCCATTCTCTTAAATTAGCTAATAATAATTCCATTGACACAGCATCTTAACACCAAGAGGTCCCAATGTGCTATACAATTGAAAAAAAAACAATCACAAACATGTGCACATTCACACACATACATGCATGTAGACTTGCTCATACACATGCATGCCGCACACACATACATTCACAATATAATGACCACTACTTTCTTAACCACCAGCAAATATGTTCATTTTACATTCACACACTTTCACATTCACACGCTTTCTTGTCAGCAGTAAAGTCTGCCCTTTCAAAGATGGGAAAAATGAATAGTAAAACAGTAAGCTTTAAGCTGTTTTTTTTAAATGAGAAGAATGATTCAGACTCAGCAGAGAGAGTGGAAGGGAATTCCAAACAATGGGCTCTTAATATAGAAGTGCTCTTTCTCTAGATGTTTTTTACTGGATTTGGAAATTCTTAGTAATTTGGAACATGGTGATTGAAGGCTCCTAGAAGGTGTATATGAGTCAGAAGATTTTTTTATGTCACCCTGCCTATTGTTCATCTCATTTTCAGATGGCGTCAAACCTCGAGCAGCTAGCTCCTCCCAACAGCAGGCAGTTAGAGTCACGGCCAAGAGGACAATCAGTGAGGTCATTGGATCAAGATCAAAAGATCAAGGGAGAGACACAGATAGTGCTATGGGTCGCTCATCTGAAAGTGGTTAGAACCATTGGATGTTCCCTGCTTTTGTTGTGTTCTTTTCATTTTGGACTGGAGTCCATTTCATAATAAATGGGTTGAAGTGCATTGATAGGATTTAACATTCAGGGCAGTGGTTGAATCAGATTTTAATGTTTGTCTGTTGTTAACTTGGTAGAAACTAGATCTTGAAAGTAACTGTGAGATTATAGTCTCAGTATTTAAACAATTTTAAGAGCAATATATGTATTTTTGGTTCAGAATGTGTGATAAACATTAGTGTTTAGATGAAATGATTCTGACAGAAACAGATTAAGCATTCATTTCAAGAACCTGAAAGAAGTGGACTGTACTGAGGTCAAGACTTGTAGAGTTTGATAATAATACTTGGTCTTTGAGAGTTTTCCAGATAATTTCTATTTCCATTATTCACCATATTTTCCACTTGTACAGTCTGTTCCATTTAATTGCATTTAATAACTGCAACTTCCGCACAGTTATATCATTTTCCACAAAACAAAATGGTATACCTCTATTAAAAATTCACTGGATGAATGCAGCTGCTTTGTATCTATATTTTTTTACTGTGCTTCTGAGGAGTTGCAATTAAACTGAGCTGACTATGATAGCAGTTCCTGTTTGTGTTCATCCAGATGCTGGAGTAATGCGGCAAGATTCCATGAGGTCAGATTGGTCCTCTATGGGAAAGTCCCAACAGCTTTCAACCCTGTCCAGCAGCAGCCCAGGAGACTCAGCTGAAGAAGAGGGAGAGAAAGAATTTAAGTACCCACCCTTGAGGGTGACAAAAAGCAGTCTCGAGCAGAGTGTTGATATGGATGCTGACAAAGAGGAGAGTGATGTTGGCTGGATAGTACAGAAGGCAAGACCCAGTAGCCGGAAGTCTTCGCTAGGCAAGGGCAATGATGATACTACAGTCTCAGCAAATTCTTCTTCTCAACATCAAGACACACCTGATCTTACAAGTAGCGGAGGAGAGTCAGATGAAGAGAGAAGTGAGCAAAAAACACTAGAGAAGCCTGGGATAGAAAAGAGTGAAGATGGAAATGATCAGGGTAAAGGTAGAAAGGACAAGAGTGAGGATGAGCTGGAGAAACGGAGTTCACCCCGACGAAAGCTGATATACCTTGGATCAGATACCTCAGACAAGCAGTCAGATCTTGAACATGAAACTAATGACACCAGTCATACTTCAACTGGGGAGGATGATGGGAGCTGCGGCCAGGATGTATTCAGGAAAGATGAGGAAGGCAGTGTGGGTGGAGAAACAATGGATGGGACAGTACCAGAAACAGAAGGATCTGTAGAGAGTCTCGGTCCAGAAGAGGACAGTGATGAAGGCCTGATGGTGCTTTGTGTTGGTAAGTAGTCGTTCAACTCTGCATATTGCTGCTAAACAAAGTTCCTTTGTTGGTGGTTTCAGTTTTGGCACTGTTGCAGCAAGCAAGTTAGTCTGTTCATGAATTTGGAAAGAGAAGCATTCATTTATTGGGAAATATTTCTTCACATGTAGTCAAATTTGAGTGTATTAATTTCTGTTCAACAGTAATTCATACTTTTTCAAAGATTTATGTTGCCAAAGATTTGCATTTAAAATTTAATTACAGTAATTTTCTTAATGGGTAATTCTGAGGAGAACTTCAACTCTGAGTGTTTTCTTTAACTTCAGCATATGAAAGTTTGCAGCAGTTTTTGATATGCGTACTCACAATCTGTCAGAGTGTGATTTGAATGGTTCAGTGAAGAGAAATATCACAGCCTATATTTTTCTACGTGATTCTACATTCTACTTATGAATTCATCACTTTATATTTTGTAAGGAACATGTAAACACATTTGTCAAATCTCTGTCACATTCCATAGGGCTGGTGGAGTATTTGACCCAGGTTATCAAGAAATATCCTGATCCACCCTTGGACAATGTCTTCAGCAAAGTTATCAGTCCCAAAAGTTTGCTGGTGCTGGCCAAGAACCAATCCAGCGATATGAGGCTTGCTGTAATGAAGGTGAGAGGGAACAATATTACCAGTACCATATGCCTTTTAGTTCCTTAGCATACGTTATAGCCTAGATATTGCCTCTTCAGTGATATAGGTTGGTAAGGGGCCAGAAACACTTGCCTGAATGATCATCTTCATCTAAAATACTATTGAATGCACTAACTGATTATAGTGCAACAAAGTACATCAGACAGTGAATGTATATAATAATGTTGCTCCCTTATGGGCCCCTTTACATTATTGCTGTAGCACAATTACCGTAAATCTCACAAACCTGAATTTCAGGGGACCTGGTCAGAATTTCAAGTGTGTCAGATAAAATTAGTTTAGATATATGGAGTTATTATGCTGGTGAACAGATTTTGGTAGTGACTAGGTGAAGTCAATACATGAGGTTGATGGTCCTGATCTTCTTCTGTGATTGGTTACAGGAATATTACATCATGCATTCAGAGATGATAATACATAACTGCATTTGCAAATTTTAACTTTATGTTATGTTTCAGCTGCTTGGTGCCTATCTCCTAAAAGCACCGTCTAATCTCAAAGAAGCATTTGTCAAGATGGATGGCTTCTACCTTCTGGCCAACCAGGTGCGCTCATTCCATGTTGACACTAGACATGTGGAAGCAGCTATATCCATCATGCTGGGTCAGGAGTTTGCTTTCAATGACAAGTAAGAAAAATTCATGTTGTGATGGCTTTTGTAGCACATTTAGATTTGAGCTTGATGAAATGATTTTCATAAGGGAAGGAGGGTTGTCCTTAGTAAATGATGAAGAATACTGAAACATATCAGGGACTGTCCCTGGTCATCAGAAAATACAGTTCTATATACACATTGCTATGTGAGAAAGGTGACAAGGCAGAGAGATTTAAAGACTGAAGACTAGTAGATCAAGGTTTAAAAGAGACAGTGGTTGAAAACTGAAATTTAGAGCTTATTATTTTTAGCAGGCTAGCTAAGCAAGTGTTCACTAAATGTGAAGCCCCCTTTGTTTTTCGGTTTTAAATTGTCATTTGATGCAACAAAAAGTAATAACTGAAGAAAGTTTTTAATCACAAATTTTAAAATATGGCTGTAAGATATTACTAGTATATTATTTATAATCACTCATACGATTCTGTACAGAAAGAGCCTCGTGTACATTTTATATCCTGCTGACATATCTTGCTTACCTCAGTGATTTTTTAATGGTCACATAACAATCATGCCGCTGTATAATGAAACTGTCACATTCTAATATCGAAATCAGTTTCAAATTAGATCTGTGTTTTTTTTCTCTGATCCAGTTTCATGGTAGGGGACCTAGGTGAGCTGTCCACGGTGCAGCAGGCAGCCCCCATTCTGTTGCTCTCACTACTGGATGGCACAGCTTCTGATCATAACCTGTGCAAGAATTCCCTGAACTTTTTGTCACAGGTAAGACCTGATGCTAAGCAGTGAGAAGTTTTGTTCATTTTTTTTTTACTGCACTTCAGGATGATTACAACTTCAATTATTTCATCTCTCTGGTTGCAGTTGTAAATTATCAGGTAGAATTTCCTTTCAGTTTTACTCAGATAGGAGATCCACTGCATGTGTACGAGGGTCAACACAGTTTTGATGTCATTGTACGAGGGTTTAGATCCTACAGCGTGATTTGCTGTGCCCTTATTTATTGGGTTTGTACCCTAAAAGTGGACTGAGGAAGCATGAAGCTTTTCCTGGCCGACCAGTCTGAATTAACGTTCTTTTGTTTAGTTTAAATAAGGGAAGGAAGACATTTGGTCACCCAATATTCAATGAAATGTTGTCTTTGGAGAATGGAATAAAGATATAACTGAGCTATAGCTACCTGCAAACATTCTGTAGAGGTTTTATAGTAAACACATCATATGAGCAAAAGAAATAAAATTCTAACTCCTTGATGTACTCAACCAGTAATGTTTTCTTGTGTATGCACTTTACTGTAAGAGTTTGTCTCTTTGTACCAGCTGCTACAGGCCACTCCCATCATGAGCACCCTGCTTTTAGACCTGGGTCTGGCTGAAACCATGTGTAACTTGGCCACCAGCATTCAAAGGCGTCTTATCAGGTGAGCTGTCAGGCAGCACTTCTGTATTATTTAAGAGTTGATTGCTTGGTTATGTTGCAGTTAAACATTCAGTTTCTTGACATTTATGACAGCAGGAGAAATAAGGCATGGACCTCTGTCTGGCTGCAGACAAGAAGGTGTCACTTTAGCATCACAAAACGAAGAGAAACCTGCTGCTTGCAGGATTTTAACCAAGCACCATTTGTAGTAGTGGATTGGGTGTACCTGAAACACATTCAGACTGGAGCTGACGCACAACTGACTCATTTGCTCACTTATGATCTCTTTCTTGGACTTCTCAAAGATTATTATACACATGGTTTTCTAGGCAACAGTGCTGTTCATGCTTGCGGGCAGAGGTGTGTGTGGGGCAGGACAGNATGGGGGAGAAGGGATAGGAGTGTCATAAGTTATGAGAGGATGATAGTTTGTTTGAATAATCTGCTCGGTTGACATGGTTTCTTTTTGGGTATAAGATGTCAGTATTGAGGAACAAATGAAAAATTGCATGAAAGAACACAGCTTTCCAAATGTGAATGAGCTAATTAAAACAGCATTATATTTATCACAAAATCACTTAATGCACTAACAAAAAAGTTTCCATATTGTACATAAAAGTATTTTTATACAGTTCCTCAGACATGCCGTAAAGCTGTCATTATGAATCATTGTGGATGTGTTCCATTTACTTTTTCCTTCCACTGGCCATTTAAGCTTCAGCCCTGTGCGAGATGTATTATAAAAAAATAAACCCAAAAGTATTTGACTATGCCATTACCTTAAAACCTTTTGGTGTGACTCCTTTCTTTAAATTAAAACTTTTAAGGTACAAAAATCAGTTAAACCTGCATTGTCATCATTACTGGGTGACTATGACAGTTTTGTTGAATGGGTGTATTAATGACTTCCCTTTCTATCCTGACAGTGATTCTAGCTCAGAGGAACAGGCAATAATCAACTCACTTTTGATTGATGTCCAGCATGTCTTGTGCTCCACTGTTGTCAATGAGTTCAGGTAATACTCTCCATTCTTCATATGCTCTTTCTTTGCTTTTATTTTTTCTGTATCCTGCAGCCTATGATGATATTTTGGCAAGAAATCCATGCTGTTTAGATCAAGGGTGCTAGCCAGCTGTGATATGTCATGTCTCAGAAATAAACTACATAGAACATGGTATCACAAAAAAGATAAGGATATTGTACATATGGTTATTCTTCAGGGAAAGATTTGAATTTTAAAACGAAAGTAAAAGCAGGGTTCCGACACTCACAACACTTCTATCAGTTTTAGTGCCTCTTTACTCTAAGTTTATAATTATTGATTTTAGTGTAGTTTGAAGGACTTTTTATATTCAGCATTGACTTTGATTTCCTTCAGGCTTCCATATTATTCTGCACTGTCTGAGATTTTTATTACTGATCATTAGATCGACATCTCCTAAATTTGACTAATGTGCAGCTCTCAGGACTTTTATTAAACAATACATCTGCCAATCTTGTTTTTCCTTTCTTGGCGCTGGGTATGAATTGTCTTTCTTATGCAGACTCTGTCTTACAACTCAGTAGGTAAATTTCATTACTGATGCAAATACTTAAGCTTGAATGTGATGCGCTTCATACTTTTCTGTTTTTTGTTGATAGCTGGACTGGACCCAGTCACTTCCAGAATGTAGAGGACTTGTTTACGCTGCTGAAAGCATTAGAGGACTATGAGTTTAATCGAGGGTCGGGTACGTGTCATCTTACTATCTTTCATTTCAAGTCCTCTTTAAAACTCGCAACACTCTCCACTCTCCACACACAAACTGTATTTTAAAAGATCTCCATAAGACTTGCCTCACTTTGCCTCATCCTTCATGTTTCATTAAACTGAAATCTTGTAACATCACAAAACTGACTGGGTAGACAAGATGCCAGGAGGCCAGTTGACCCTGACTGTATCCTCCAAACAGTCTTATTTGAGCAATTCAGAGTGTTGTGTTGAACCAGTAAGCTGTGTTTGCCCTGTGGTTTATTATCATTGCCATCCAGAGCACTGATCATGTATCTCCATCCAGGACAGTCATAGGCCTTTCATTATTACCAAAATTGACAATGAATACCAGTAGTCTATCTTGATAACTAAATGAAAGGTTATTCCAGCTGTTAGACATGACAAGAAAGAAAAAAAAATGGCATCTCCTTTATAATTGTCAACTTGAGAAACCAAGATATATATATTTTCATATTTGGATAAATTTTGATGTTACATAAATGAATATCTTACTCACAATATTTGGGATATCCCAAGTGTTTTTTAAGATCTGCTGTTGTTTGGTCTTCACAGAAACTAGCAAGAAGAGGGCAGACACTGCAAGGGCTCTTCAGATTTCTTCGGTGGTGAAGATATTGGAGTTTGTTGAGAAACGCAGTGAAGAGCTAACTGCCTCAGCTCAGGGAGCACTAACCGCTTCAACTGGCTCTGGCTCTGGTAATTTTGATAGATGTGAAGGCCTAATGTTGACTTGATTAGAGATCGATGTTGTAGGCTTTTTGATGTTGTGAATATTCGGTGTTAGTAAATGTTTTATGTAAACTTGAGGTTGGTTTAATGTTGGGAATAGTTGACTTTTATGGATTTATCTGATGGTCAAATTTATATTGGGAAAGACGGAGGACAATTCATACCAGGGAGAGGGACTGCAACTGAGATAATACCATACTTTAATGCAAACATAGTCCTGCTTAAAGTATAAGTAATTGTCCTTTCATTAAAATGTTTTAATGTCTTCAGACATTCTCTCATGACCTGAAGATTTCAGATATTGGTTTTAAATGTATATCGGTGCCCTCATTTAATTCATCATTTTGTATTATATAAATCCAGTGCACTTTAGTGCTTTTCAAATACATTTCACCCGTGACCTGGGTCCTGGGACCTGAGTACCATGTCAAACATGTGTACCCACACATACTACAATATAAACAACCAACTGCCATTCACATATTCGTCCTTACATTCATCTGTCACAAAAATTTGGATTGAAATTCAAGGTTCAGACAAAAAACATAACACTACTGATTTCCTTTGTGTAAGTATCATTACCTTGAAATTCTTCAGTGCGCATTTGTGTATACATTGTTACAATCCCACATCATCTTATATGGGCTCACAGGCACCTGGGGAATCGCGTAATGGAGATAATAATTTATTTTCAAAGGATGTAAGCCTACATGTAGGTTATTTTAAAAGAGAGGGAAATTTTAGTGGAGTGCAGATATACACATTGAAACTAGATAGTTGATCTCTGGAAAGTATGTCACTGGGATTCAATCAATGTAACACATTCAGTTTGAGATGAGAGACTAACAATCACCCCATACTACAGCTTTTGCTATCCCTACCAGAAATCGAGCTTCGGCCTCTCTCCCTGCAAGTCAGGCACGTAAACCATTACTCCAAAGAGGCTGGTAATGTCATAGTGAACTAATCATTATAAAACAGCTGACTGAAATTTACCCTCACCTCCACATGTGAACCCACTGGTTGGTTGAACACGTGAACCCTGGACACCTTTTTGGGTCACTCACATGCACACCTTTGTCACATTCTCTATACTCCTTGTATTTTTCATATTATGCTCAACAATGTACAGTAGAACTCAGATAACTCATCCATCCAGCAGACCAAGGTTTAGAGTGTATGTAATCAGAAAGATTTAATATCAGCAGTGTTTTGTATAACAAACAAAGTACTTGGGACTTTGAATGGGAATATGCTAGCAGGTAATTGTGTTAAGCAGTGATTGCCTTAACAGAGCTCCACTATATTTTCAAACTGATGATATGCAATGTCCCAAGTCAAGTTTTGAGCAAGGAATAAGGACTGTCAAGTTTTTTTTTGCAAACAATAATAACTATGAACCTTCAGAATGTTGACGTCTTGTGTCTTGTCTCATTTTATGTACTTAGAATAGATTTGTAAATGTGATACTGGTATTCAAGGCCTCCTGTGCATATGTTCCAATATTGGCCAACTAGTTGGTTACAGAAATCTTGTGCAAGATGATTAATGGGCCTCTAAAGCATAACAGTTGATTTGTAAGAGTGCATGAGGTCTCATTGAAATTGAAATCGACTAGTTGGCTTACTCAAGTTAGTGTGTGAACAGGAGACCTTACTCTGCTCTGTGCCTGAATCATATTCCTGTGTTCCTGTTCCTTATTTTCCTTGTGCAGATACCCTTTGATACGTGTCTGCTTTTATTTGAGTATCTGCCTGCCAATCCTGAGTGAATATGA
Organism: Ellobium chinense; assembly: GCA_033807755.1. Taxonomy (NCBI): domain Eukaryota; kingdom Metazoa; phylum Mollusca; class Gastropoda; order Ellobiida; family Ellobiidae; genus Ellobium; species Ellobium chinense. The sequence continues at coordinate 1,687,722 of JAWQUT010000021.1, read as the reverse complement.
CCCCAGACTTTCCTTCTTATATTTGCGGATAGTTTGATATAGTTTTCTAGTTAATGCACAAGATTTCTATATTACCATGATCTGCAACCACAAGCTCGGTCTTTGGCAGTGCAATAGTTTTCAGTCAGAAAGTTCATTCTCAGCTTGTCATTTCCTCATCTGACTAGGATAACTTATTCAACTCTTTTGTGGAAATATAGCAGTGTTTATCCAGTTTTGATGTTGCTCACATATTATATGTAATCTGTTTGTGATATGAGACTTCACTTACCTAGAATCCTTTGATTTTCCCCCATTCCCTTTTCTAAATCCCATCAAGCACCACCTAACTCTCTTTTATTGTGTTATATATTCCTATAGGATTATGTGCCATTGGAAACATTTGCATTGTGTATGAGAATAAGTGTATCAAAAATTTAAGATCTTACAGATTTATGTAATATCTGTTTTTATGGGAAACATGGCATAAATAAGATGGACAGTCAGTGAGCAAATATTTAGTATGAAAAATTTTTATTTAGGGGTGAAAATTTTTATATAGTGGAAAGTGGCTTTTATCTTAATTTCCTAGGTTTTGGTTCTCAATGACTCGCTGAAATCTCTAGGGTTTAGTATCACAAATTGTGTAAACATGCCGAAAATAATGAGCATTCTGTGAATAAAGACTGGGTTTCCTTCGCAGTAAGTGAACTGCGATTGCTTATAGATGTCCACATTTAAAGAATATTGTTTTTCCTACTGTAGGAATTAATATGTAAAATTGAAATATTCTTTAGCAGAACCAAAGAAAAAAAAAACCTCTTTTAGATCCATTGTTTGAGTAAAGACTTGCATTGCGGATCAGCTACCTGTTGTTAGTATTTAAATGTGTAGCAGTCATAACTCTTAAACAAAAAGTCTTATGTGAACATTATGTTTTCTCATAAACTGTGGAAAAGACCTCTTTTAGATCTGAGCTGGGCATGGGGTGCAGAAGAGAAATTGGGTTTTGGAAAAGTAATTTATGAATTGTAGGAGGGTGGGTATTTGCCAAAGAAATTTGTGAATTTTAGAACTACCTTGTTTGTAAAATGTTAACCTGTCATTGTGCAGAGATGCCACTTTCAGAGAATTCTCTGAAATGAGAGAATGTTGTTGCTCAGAGAATTGGTCCAAGAAAAGGCACAGCCAGAACAATGATATTCTAAACAATTTCTCAGCCTCATTTTTTTTTGGTCTTGTTTGTCATAATTACTTGCTTGGAAAAGTGGTAGCATGTATAATTTTGTATAATGCACATTAGGGATGTCTCAGCTACAATGATATTATCTTCATGATATAGCGTAAAGTTCAGAAAATTTCATTAAAAGAGAGTGGCATCCTTGATTATATTACTTGTGCTGTATTTTTCCCTTCCCCTTATAATGCTGTTATCATGCAAATTCACCTGCTTGTTCCCTGATGTGTTTTCAGCTTCTGGCAGCTCCACACATACCCGACACCCTGTAGGGAGACATAATCTTACCTCCCATTCCTTCTCAACCGCATCCTTATATGCCTCACCTAGACCTTACCTCAAGCCTGAAGCAACAGCATCACCTCCTCGTCCCCTGCCTGTTGCAAACCTCCTCTTGATGCGGCGTACAACATTCTCCTCACCTGACATCATGGGTTTTCTCTCAGACACAGCCTCAGAGAATCAGCAGTTGCTGAGTAACCCCCTGGACAGTGACTCCTCAGGATCGACACGAACAGTGACGTCACCACGGCCTGAGAACAGCAGCGGGATGAGGCCCTCACGCTTAGGGAGTTTGTTCAACCGCAAAAGGAAGATGATTTTTGCTGGAGTCAGCCAGTCTGATCTCTTGGACAGATTTCGCAAAATTTTGGTGACAGCTGCTGACATAGCAATTATGTTTCGTAAGTTCAATATGAAGCTTTCAGAAAATCTGTTACACATTTTGGAAAAGTCAAATATGTCTTAGGGATGACTGATATTTTCATATTTGAAATGAAAGCAGGAAATTTTATATATACGTCAGAGATATTCTCTACAGGACGGGACAGAGTTACATAAGCAGAGGATTGTTAGGCATTATTTGGCCCTTTTGATGATTTTGCTGATCTTATAGCACTGCTCAAAGGGATTACATTACAACTTTGACTACAAACATGATGTGGTCAGTTGATGGGAGACAGGAAACTATAACTGATAATTTTGTAAAGAATATAAAACTTGAAAATCGTACAAACAGTTTGACAGTGCAAAAACAACTTTCAACTGGTAGGCAATTAGAATGTTATTGAAAATGTATAATGTGAGTTTATTATGCTCTCTTTGCTTTGGCTGTCCCTGGTGTCAGATTGTAAGAAACGAAGTCTTATTAATTGTATGTCCTTTGATGAATGAATTTCAAGTCATTGCCATTAATTTTCACAGCTCGTGATGAGCAACTGCGACCTTTGGAAGAACAACAACATGCGCTAACCTTTATGTCAGGCCCTAAAGAGCATTGCCTGGAAGATCGTTACCTTAAGCACCTACTCCAAACTGTGTACAAGTTCTACAATCATAGCTTAGTAAGTTTTAATCACAGGATATCAATTATCAGGTTGCTGTGGCATTTTTTGGATGGACATTATTTACAATAACTCCATAGTTGTTAATTTTGTCTCATTCTCACAAATTTGGTGAGAACCTATGCACTGGTATGGATTTGTTTTTGTTCCTTTACTTATTCCAATCATTCATTCATCATTAGATTTATCTGAAGATTAGTCTCTCGTGAACCAATAAGTGCCAGCAACTAATGCAACCAGTTTGAGCTTCCAAACATGTTTCGGAAATCTGTTCATGCCCAAAGATAAAGTACAACTAGTATGAACAGAACAAAGAATTTCACTTTGTAAGAATAGTTGAAAATGACCAGCATGACAAATGGAAATGTGATATACAGGTACTCAGATGAAAATATTTTTGCATTGATTTGCATATGTCCAAGCTACAGCCAAATCTGTCAGTAGATTGATCTCCGAAATGAACTTGTTACAAATCAGTCTAGAGTACTTCCATTTAGGATAGGTAGGAGTCATTTATGGTGAATTTGTAATAACAGTAAAACTATTTTACTTTTTTGCCTTTGAAACCAATTTGCAGAACAAAGATGTAATTGCAAGGAGAAACAGAAATCCAATTATGCATGGGGCAAAAGATATCCTGAAGACACAGGTAAGCTTTTGAGCTTTATATAGTGAAATCTTTCCAGCCTTTCAGCTACATTTACATGCCCAGCATTATTATTATATTTACTGACATGACAGTGGCATAATGAACAATGCTACTAGGTTAGATAAATACTTAGAAATAAAACATATGAGAGACCAATGCTAATGAGGTTTCTAAGAGGCAATGTCCACTCGCATGAATTTGTGTTATTAATGCTGTAGCAGGCAGATCTCTTAATGACTTTTTTTGTGCCACTTTCATTTTATGGAAACTTATCACTAGCTTTTAAACAATTTCTTTCTCTAACTGAAGCCAGTTACCTATTTTGTAGACAAGCGGACTGGGGAAAACGTGAAAGGATGCTTTCCAAAGGCACTTACGACATGAATATGGTAGAGTCAAACACACAACCTTTTCATCTGGAGTCTATTGCCAGACTACTGAGCTGTTCATATTAAAGTACTGAGCCATATTAAGTAAATTGTCATATGTTTACCATGTCCCTTCCTACCTTGCAGTTTGCTCGCTTGTTTCTCTGCATGATGTCCCCAAAATTGGACTGTGAACTGAGAGTGTTTGCCCTGGACTTTGCCATGACAGAAAAACGTATTGAAGCTGTCAAGACTATCATCACAGACAAACAAGTGGTAAATATGCATTAACACTTTTACTGTTTAGAGTTCCATCAATAGAGGTTCTTGATGTTTGATAATATGCTGAATGCTATTAGAAAGTATCCGCACAACCAAATTTGCCCACAGTGCCATTGGTGGTGATAATAACGACAATGATGAAGTGATCACAGTGTGAAGGTTGTGCAGGGAGGAATGGGACACTGACATTGTGCCCTTATATTTGCGAGTGGTCATCACCAAATTACTATATGCTATATGTTGAAGCAAGGTAAACCAGAAGTTGGCCGCTTTCTCAATTAAAAAAGAACACCAGAATCATGTGATCTCCTTAGCTCATCAAGAGGGGTCTTTAACACTGACAGTTGTGTCCTCACTGTCCTTCACAGGGATCAGAGCTTAGTTTCTACCTGCACAACTTATTGTCGGCTTGGAAAGGGTGTTTGATTTCCTCCCAGAGAGAGACTGGTTTCTCACTCAATCGGCTTCTCCGGCAGGTTGGCTTCAGTGTCATCTCTCCAGATATAATGTTGACCCAAGCACAGGTCAATGTACAGGTAGAGGTGGGTATCATTTGTACTGTGTAATATCTGATGTTGGGTACAGTACTTGCCACTCTTTCCTAGTCTGTATTATTCCTGTCCCCACTTAAATCTCAACAAATTTCAAATTACATGATACTAAAGTTTCTGTTCTAATAAACTGCCGGATAATCACATTTTCCTGCCGTTTTCATGACCTCGATTAGTTGAGTTGAACTGGGGTCCATTGAGTTGTCTTAGAATTGAATACTACATGATGCTCTGACAGATTTTTTTGTTGTACAAGTATATATATAGGAACCCTTGTGATAAAAGGATCCCAAGGCAATTTCATAAAAATGGGGCTACTTTGGTTCTTCACTGTGGTTAATAGAGCTGATTCTGAGAAAAGCCTTGTATGTTACGCATCAGGAGGAGAACAAATGTCTTGGTTTAATTCAGCCTGGCATCAACCCATGCAGATCTCCAAAAAAATATCATCTCCAGACTGAAAAACATACATTTTAAGAAAAATTTGGGAATCAAGATTTGTTCATGACTATTTTAGTTGTTTTATTAACAAAATCCTCCCTCTCCAAAGCCATGCCCCCCCTCCCCCACCCCTCCACACACTTTTTTTTTTCTTTAAGATCATGTCATATAGGATGAGTCCACTGACATTTTAAGCTCAACAATTTCTCATCGCTTTTAAGTGAGCTTGTCTGATATCATTTTTTTCATGACTATTATTCAGAGTTTGCTTTCCATACAATATCACAGGAGAAGAAGCAGATAGATGCTCGATACAGGAAGGAGCTCACTGTTTGGGCTCAGAAGAGAGACCTTGGTACACAAAGGTGAGATCAAGAGTTTTCTAGGTTAACAGACTGCTTACTGTTAGGTCTTATGAGCACAAACCTATTTATTAGCATCAATTTAATTTGAAAAAGATTTTACTATTTTATTGTTTCAAAGCATAAATTCATTTTGCTTTAATTAAACTTTTACTATTTCTTAACATAATGTTGTTTGTTTTAAATTTAAGATTTTACTGTTCCATAGTATTTTTTTTTCTGCGTTAGAACTTTACTATTAGCTATGACGTTTTCTAAATTTTAGAATCAAACAGAAATTTGAGGGGGTGCTGCAGCGAGTCACGGAGAGAGCTATGATTGTAACACAAGATGTGACGCGCCTGCAGATAGAGGAACGTAAGAAATTAGTGGCACACATCAAACGTTCCATGACTACACAAATACAGCTGAAAAAGCAGTGGCAGGAGTTAGTGCAGAGTCTCAGCCATGAAAGGTGAGGAGGTGGAAATTTCCTTGTTATTTCTGAAGTGGATAAAACAGTGACACATAACAATATACAATTTATTCTCCTCCCTGTCGATGAGAGCAATGTATCACATTACTCCAGTGGTCGACAACTTATCATCCCAAGATATACTTGGAATAGTGTTAGTGATAGGAATAGGGAAGAGAAATCATCTGTAGTAGAGTCCTTGGAAAGTACAAGGGATCTTTTCTCTTCCCTAACCTCATTCTTAACCCTAACCCAAATTGCCCCTCAGGAAACTAACTTCATGTCATAGTAGGTAAATTTACCTCTCAGCTGGTTGTGGAGGTTGGAGTGTCCTTTTAATTATGGCCTCTTTGACCAGATAGAAGAGATGATGTCAAGTGAAAGGCAGGGTGTCATCCGGGATAGAATTGATATTAATACACAGAGTTTTGTCTTTGTTTGAAATAAGATTTCAGTACTTACAGTACACATTTTACACCATCATCTCTGGCCATGGAATCAATACTGCAATAATTTAAGATTCGTTGCACAGAGGTATCTTTGAGGAAGTTAAATGGCTGAAATACTTGCTAGACATGGGATACTCCTCTGAAGATCTGTTGCCTTGAACTTTGGATGAGAAAGTTTTCATTTTCAAATTCAAATCTCAATATTAATATTCACTGGAGATTCACTGTCAATTTTCAAAAGAAATTCAACATAGCATGATTCTCTGTTTGTTTCCCCAGGGGTGTCTGGTACCAGAAGGCCTCTGCCCCACAGTCTTGGCAGCTGGACCCCACAGAGGGACCTGGGAGGGTCCGCAAGCGACTGCAAAGATGTCATCTGGGTATTGAGCAAAGATTCCTCATGCTTGGTCAGCAGAAGAAACTGGGTTAGTATGTGGTCTCTTTGAAACTTTCTATTGTTAGCAGGGCATTGATCTATGTGATGCTGAGTTATAATCAAAATACATTTTTTTTTAAAAAGTGATAATTATCACTACTTTCTTTCCTTTCCCAGTCCAGTTGCAGTTGGATGTGAGTCTGTTATAATCCTGAGATTTATGAGCTTCATATCTAGGTGATGCCCATGCATGTGATTTCACATTATTGTTATCATTTATTATTCAGTAACTTTGTGAACTCCATACAGAGCATGTTATAGAGGCACTGAGTGTTGGCACTCTGTCAGTTTCTCTTTATAGTCAGTTCATCTTAATTTCTGGTCTTTTATTTCGAGTTTCCACTGAACTGCAACAATTTTGAGAAGACTGTTGTACAAACCACACAGAGACAGTGCTGTGTAATGCTTCATTAATGCTCCAGTAGAGTTACACTTAAGTAGAAAACAATCTAGTGAGCAGGTTTTGAATTTCTGAACCTGTATTCTTGATCAATATTGAGTATGAATGTAAATAAACAAGTACAATTTCATATTAAACCATTTCCATTTTGAAGCTCAGTGAGCATTGATATGTTTATCAGTGAAGTATGCATTATCTATCACCATTATAACACTTCATAACTTTCCTTTGCTGGTCATAGATGCTGAAAGAGTGGATCCACCCCTGCTATATTTGTTTGAAGATGACCATCAGATGTCAGACTCAGCTGCTCTCATCTACAGACTCTACACTAATGAAAAGATACAGTATGTTGATGAAAAATGCTCTGCTTCTTCATTTGTTTAGAATGGCATGGCTCTTTATCTGGTGCTCATGTGGTGGTGATATATGGGTATTGTGATTGCATGAGGAGGGGCAGGGGAAAGCAATAGAAGAGAAGTTCAGATATATTTTTTTTTTGTGTATCATGGGACGACATTTTGAAAAAAAAAATGATTTCAAGATATTTTTCCTATCATGTTCCATGTACACTACAAGGTTTTATATTAACATTTGTTCTGTCTGTATGCCCCCTGAATGCTTGTGTAGCTTTAAACATTACTCATGCATAAAAACTGGAACAAGTCTTCTGGTATATTTTCAGGCACACATGCAAATGCACTGTTGTCTCACCAGAAGGTGAAAGTAAAGGAGAACTACTTGTAGGTAAGTTGAATGTTATGTCTAGCACAGGGGCCCTAGAGAGCTGTGTAGGATATTTCAACATTGCAGTCTGTCTTATGACTTTTTTTTATACTTGCTAGAGCACATTTGTTTTGTAGGGCAAGGAAGGAGAGACAGTGCTTGTGTAGGAGGAAAAAGCATTAAAGCACAATATGCCCGTGTTGTTGACTCCCTAGCCAAAACAGCAGAAATTTTTATTTTCTGGATTTCTCATATAAATAGTGTTAGGCTAAGCTCTGTCATCTCTTTTTCTCTCTCCCGATCTACACAAATGATGTTTTAGTGAGCCTCAAGTATTTTCAGTTGCCAGGAGAAATTGAGGATCTATTAGTAAGACTGTTTTTTCATTGACGTCTTTTATTTCTGAGTACCACTCACAAATCACATGAACACACTGCATCCCCCCACACTGACTTTATGGTATGATCTTGTAACTACTGCGTAGACTGAAGGCTGAGGTATTGTTTATTATTAAATGTATGCTTAAGGATCATACTCAGTCATTAAATGTATGCTTAGGGATCATACTGAAGTCCTGATAAGATAACTCTTTATCTGTTCTCTTCACAGGTAAACCCTGCAAAATAAAATACATAATCTTAGTGTCTAATAGTACTATGAGCATACTGCATTAAAGCATCTTCTCTTGCATCCAGCAAATGGACAATATTGAGAACAGAACTAGATCTTTTGAAAAGTAGTTGCAGGTTTTGTTATGCCTCTGCAGTTTTTGACCGTCATTTCCTACCTATACACAATCTGTATTATTAGGTGAGGTGTGCATTTACTTTGTTGCGGATGAAGCCATCACTATGGCCAACTACACACAGATGTTGCTAGGCAACCTGGATCAACTATCCATCACATGGCCCCACACGGATATTCGGGAACTTCACAAGCGCTGGTACCAGCTGCAAGATATAGGCTTGGAGATTTTCCTTGTCAGTGGTCGTACCTGTCTGCTGGCATTTCAAACCACTCAAGTAAGTATACTAGAGGATCTTGATGAGAGCTCTCCTATATTTGCATCCATAAGTGCTTCATGTATTTTGTGATTGTGCATTTGTTAGATGTACATTTTTCAGAAGCTATTTGAAATGTTTTTGCTACTCACTGTAAATTGTTCCCAAAATTTTTGTTTGTGTGTTTTGCATCTTGCAGTAGTAAATGTTTTTTAAGTATTTGCATGTATCTATTCTTCTGTTCATTTTATGTTTAAATCTGTGTCATTGGTTGTTATCGGTAATATGCAAAAAGCATTTAAGCTTTAATCCTGTTAATTATTACTTGTGACAAAAAGAGATGTCTTTCAGTAAGATCCCGCTACTGTATTATGTCAAATACATGTATCCTAGATTTGGACTGTCAGGAATTTGATACATGGTTAACATTAACATCATGAGTTGAAATTTTCATTGTCATTGACAGCAACGTGATGGACTCTACACCTTCTTGCGTAGTTCCCTGGAGCTGCCTAATTTAATCGCTGGTGAGAGCCTTCAAGCGGTGCAGCAAGCCTGGTTGGAGGGAAATATCACCAACTACGACTACCTCATGCATCTCAACAAACTGGCTGGCCGCAGTTATGCCGATCTCATGCAGTACCCTGTATTTCCATTTGTTTTGAGAGACTATCAAAGCAGTATACTGAATCTCAGTGATCCAAAGACATACAGGTTAGCATGACATGTCAAAATTTGCAGTATGATTGGCAAGAGGATAGGGGTGGACCAGACCAATTTTTAATCAGAAGATACCTCAGGGGAACTGTGATAGGAATTCACACATATTTTGGCCATGAAGGGTTAATTTGGCTTGGGTTTGCACTCTAAATCTGCAGAATGTTTTGAGAAGTGGTAACACAAGACAAACAGTTTAAAGTTTGCCACTCTTTTCTGGGTTGATTTAAAGACAGAAGATCCAAAAATTTGTCCAGAATATTGCATCAAAGTTACAACCTTAAGAAACTTTAAGAAATGAGCTAGTCAGTTCAAGCCATGAAAACTTAGTAAAGCCTTGACAACTCTTTTGCAACTCCCCAGAAATCTGCGGAAGCCAATAGCTGTCCAAGACCAGTCAAGAGAGAAACGGTACACAGACAATTATGAGGTATGTCTTTTGTCTTGTTACCTTTTCCAGGCCTTCCTGGTGAAGACACAACTTACTCGTTTTGTAATGACACTAAATAATCTAAGCATTCCCAGGAGAAATGAATAAGGCTGTTTTGAAGCTATGAGGATGGTTTTCTTGGAGGAGACTGAGAAAATGCTGACAGTCATCATAAGCAGGAGAACCCTGATCCACATATTGACATGGAAGACAAGGCAGGAATAGACTTGTTAGGAATGTAATGATGGTGACTCTGCAATCAAGTGATCAAGACTGAAATGTGGCATGATAACTGAAATCTTAATGAAATATATCAAACTGTAGTCTCCTTAAGTGCTGCTAGTGTTAAATTTAATCAGAAAGACTGAAAGAATGACAGATTCAAAGTTTTAATCTAGAATTAGCCTCATCTTCTGGAAGGCAAAAAAATTTGAGGCTTTTTTTTTTTTTTTGCTTTTCTTGATGGATTTGTTTTATTTCACAGTTCTTGTGCCAAGAAGCCAACAGACCCTATGCTGAAGATGAGATGGCACGTGTGTCTCCATTCCATTATGGCAGCCATTACTCCAACAGTGGAACAGTGTTACACTACTTGGTGCGACTGCCGCCTTTCACCAAAATGTTTTTATGTTATCAAGGTAGATAACCTCACATTTTGTCAGTGCTGGGTTATGTCATATTCCATGAAAATGAGATTTGCATGAAAAAGTGCATGCAACCTCTTTGCTGGCTCTAAAGAAAGCTAATGGTTCATAAAATGCTTATAGCCTTTTATTTTATGCATATACATGAATTCCAGCTTAGAAAATAATTTACAGTCAGAATGGCACTGAAATCAACATATCACCTAATTTGTGGAATATGACCTTATGCATTAACATGACTGATTTTGTCTCTGGTTTCAAATACTTCTTTATTTGAAATCAAATCATTATAAGTGTATTGTCGCTACTTCTTTCCATAATATGATTTTGAAGTGTCCAGCATTTTTATCCTGTGCTGTCACTCGGGTTAATATTATGTACTTGACAGCTCTGCAAACTGGTTTCACAAGCGTTCTGCACATCATTTATATATTGTAGGCTTATTTATTCTCCCTCCTGGTCTGCAGATCGAAACTTTGATATTCCTGACCGCACCTTTCATAGTATGGCCACATCTTGGAGGCTGTCCAGCTTTGAGTCCAGCACTGATGTGAAGGAGTTGATACCAGAGTTCTTCTTCTTGCCAGAGTTCCTCATCAATGGTGAAGGTGGGTTGGATACGTTCAAAGCAATAAGATTTTGAGGCATTATATGCAATGGATTCTTGTGGAAAGGACAAGTTGATCAGTGCATTTAGAAACCACTCTTACGACTGCAGAGAATATCAAAGAAAAAGAGTAATCCTTTATTAAGAGCAGCCTCCCTACAAACAAACAACAAAGAATACAATCCAGCTTTTCTGTCCAAGTTATTGGTTTTCAGTTTTGTTTAGCATGGATATTCTGTTTTACAATCAATGTGGGGAAACATTCAGTGGGTTCTGACATTCTGATTTTTGGGAGAGGAGCGCACACAGATATGTAATGCCAGCCATGCAAAATAATACCTGAAGATAGTATTTGAGTGGCCCACTGCTGGGCATCATCAGTGCCAATAATAAATTGACCAACAAATCAAGCAGCAGACATTATCAACAAACAGTATTTCCCAAAACAGTCTGCCATATCCAGCCAAGATCACTCCTTGTTTTGCTTTGTTTCATAGGCTTTGACTTTGGTGTGCGGCAGAACGGAGAGCGGGTGAACCATGTGACTCTGCCAGCCTGGTGCGAGAACAATTCTCGGCTGTTCACCCTCATTCACAGGCAGGCTCTGGAATCATCGTTTGTGACCTCTCAGCTCCACTTTTGGCTTGACCTGGTCTTTGGCTACAAACAACAAGGAGAGGAGGCAGTGAAAGCTATCAATGTCTTTCACCCAGCTGTAAGTGAAGGCTGTGTAGATATTTTATTTTCACATCACTGGGTCAAAGCAAAGCTAAACTGTCTCGTACTTATTAATGAAAATTAAGTTAAAGACTGTACCTGTGTTTCATATTTCATTGAATTCATTATGTTTAAGTGCAGTGCTAAGTCTTCATGTGTCATTCCATGTCAAATCATGTCTTATTTCTTGTATAATCATATATTATGTTCAAATGCACAGAAGCTATTATGAGTGATTGGTAGATAATGTGTTTGAAAACATTTTTTATTTACTTGTTTTATTTTTATTTATCCTTATTCTTTATTTTTGATGAGTGGCAACTTCTGAATCCTTGAAAATGGTTACAGATGTTCCCTTTCCCTCCAACTTCATAAATAGAAGATTAATATTAGTTATACTGTGGAATGTTGGTGTTGTGTGCATATGGAAAAAGACTCAAAACTTATGGATTGTGTTGGCAAGAGATGGGGGCATTTTTGCTCGCTAGGGTAGATTGGAAATTTGTCTCAGTAAGTAGCTTCAGTAATGCTTTTGAAGGTCTGTGTGACTCCTCAGAATAATTCTTCAGAGGAACAGGCAAATTGCCTTTGCATAGAGTGAGGAATACTAGGCTTACAAAATGTTGTGATATTGAAGTCCTGTGTGAAGTTCAGGAATGTTGTTCAGTTCACAGTGGCTATTTCTGCATACCCCATGTGCATAGAATCAGTAGTAGAATTCATTTTATCAAGATATTCCAGCTTGCATTGTATAAACCCATGAGCAGCCATGACATTGTATCTACTGGCTGATACCTTTCCAAAAGTGAGACAAAAAAAAAATAAATATTATAGTCAACCCTGTACTAAATGTTAATGAAACACATGGTTTTGGAACAGTTAGCAATTTGTCTGACTTCAAAGTCCTGCAAATTCAATGAGTAAAGGTTTTGCTCCTGAGATGCAAAGTCTATTATTTTATGCTACTATGCTCTTCTCTTTCCCAGACCTACTTTGGTGTGGATGCAAGTGCTATCAAAGACACAGTGAAGCGCCAAGCCTTGCTGACCATGATTCGGACTTATGGGCAGACCCCCAAGCAATTGTTCCGCCAGCCACATCTTGCTGGCTTCCTGCGTCCCCCCGGGTCAGCCACCGCAGAGCATGAGAGACGAAAGCCTCATGTGGTAGGGAAATGAAGCATTTGTGACTGGTTGCATCAAAGCGTAGATAACCTTGGTGGAATTTTCTTTTTCTGTGCTTCTCATAATTTTGTTTCAGAGTCATTTCTGGCATGAAAAAGTCTAAATAATCAGTTTAGTTCTCATTTTCTCGTCATGCAGACAATTAAGTTATAATGTTTCTTATGACATAGCAAGACCGTTTATATCTTACATTACTTTTTATGAAGACAAGTTAAAGTTCTGTCCACAGTTTATGTTCAAGGCTCATGTCTACTAGTTTTCTAGTATAGTGAGTCAGATGAAGTTTTTCAGAGTGCACTGTCTTATGTACTCTCTCACTTTCACAATTCACAGATGCTACCTATCATCTGTTGGCAGATATGCAGAAATGTCAGTAACCTCACTATTTGCAAGACATGCTTACAAATTGGCTTTTGATCTGCTTTCCTGATTTTTTTTTTAACTTGACCACCTTTCAGCAAAAGACATTCAGTAGAGCGGAAACCTCCCCACAGAAGCGTGTAGTGGATTGGCAGTCTCTGTTTCTTTCTTGTTTATTTTCTTTACCATCAAGAGTCATGGCTTTTTTAAGCTGAAACTAAAAATGTCCTGTGTGTTTATTTTAAATCCTCAGCGGAGCCCATTACCAAGCGTTGTAGGATTGAAGTGGGGAAACTTCGTTGGATCACCTGACCTTAACCCTCCTGTGTCCTATGACCTTGCCAAGCTAGATCGTACAGCCATCACACGATTGGTGGCCCTACCAACAGGTCTGATCTTCGGAGTGGAAAAGGATGCCAATATCCTGTTACTTCATGGGAAGCAGAGAGGTCAGTGTGCATGTGCAAGAACTTTCAATTCAGTCTCTGTCTAAGAAGTTTGACAGGTATATTGATATGAGCCCAGACCACAATTGTGGTACATAGTCAAACAATATAGTATACAATGGGACAGCACATGTACATTTAAAGCAAAATGACAACTAAATTCACACCACTAACTGTTCTTAACATACATGATCATTTTGCCATACATTATTATGTTTGTTGTAGTTTTTGTCACATGATGGTGGAGACTTCCCTCACAGCATGGCTGTTACCATTCCATGTGATGACAAAAATCCAGTGCGGTGATAGCGGGCTTCCTCATTTCCATTAAATGAGGGTGCAGGCCACTGAGAATAGAAATGTAGAATTGTAGACTGACTGGACTATTAGGCCTGTCATGTATATGGCCATCAGAACAGTCACATGTACACAGAAAGTTCATTTTGAGCATTGGATGGCTTGTGGAGCTGGTGTAAAATTTACTTTAAGTATTTGGGAATTTCAATTGGCATCATCTGTTCTGCACAGTGGACCAGCATTTAAAGGTTATAGAAAGGAATGACATGCAATATATAAGGATTTATTGAGCAATTGGGACGAGAATTGTGTCAAGTTAAGGAGAACGTTGAAATTGTTGACTATCAGATTGTACCTTGCTTGTTTCTCGCTCATTATGCTAGATATGGCTGTGAGGTCAACAGAAGTCATGTGGGCAGGAGTGGTCACCTGGGGTTACCAGGACAGCATCATACGAATCCGCAGCTACCAGGATAAGCCACTCATCAACTTCATGCCTCAGTATACATGTGGCAAGGTGAGTGATCAGTCAAATTTCAATGCACATTGCTGGATTGTTACGGTAGGAGATTCATGATTAAAAGGTTGTGGATTTGATCCCTACTATGATCATGAATGTTTTGAGATGGCTTGGTCCAGGGAATTTCATATGTGCAGAAGCAGCATCACATATAGCAGAAGAGGTCAGTCAGCAAGCATCTCTGTATCTGCCACCTTGATGAAGCTGTAGCTCATCAATGGTTGACAAGAGTTTTTGCTTTCAGTTATAAAATATACAAATATATAAATATATTACTGTTGTAATAAAATTGATCTTAAAAGTTTTTTTAAAATCAGTGTGATATGAAAATATACAAGCAGTGCTCGGCATTAGTAGCACTGGTAGCATGAAAGGTTTCAGACTCTGTGGACAGTAAGTAAAAAGTTTCCCCTCTTTTCCAGATCACCTGTGTGGAGTCGGTGCCAGACTGCCGTTTGTTGTTTACAGCAGGGTCTGCAGGAATCATCAGTGTTTACACTATGACCCACAACTCATCTAAGGTACAGATTTGTTTGTTGACACTGTTTCACTCGCACCATTTACCTAAAGTGTAGGACTTGTGAAAATAGGGCATATTGATAGTATTGGAAGGCATTGAGCCAGGTGAGAATGTGTGATTGCTGTAACTAGAAACGATTCTTTTCTATATATTTTCATCAGATTTTAACGATTGTCAGAACATTTTAGGACAATGAAATTGCTTCTTTTCTGAGAGGTTATTATTCAGTATTATAAAATCTTGACTAATTTTAATGCCATGTCTGTTTGCAGTCAGTTTTATTAGAAAATACCATGTAGAAAGTACTATGAAATAATCATTATCATAACATACTGATGGTCTTCAATTTTAGTTACATCTTGTTACCCACCTCATTTAGAATTCTGTGCTTAATTTTGTTTGTGTTTTTTGTTAAAATGTAATGGCCAAATTGCCAAAAGACTGAAGCACCTATTTTGCTCAGTTACTAAATGAAGACCAGTCAATTCATCACTCAGTTTACCTTCAGTATCTCAAGTTGCCAAGCATACTCTTCTTCTTTTCTGCAGCCCAGCAATCTGCAAGTCCGAGGAGTCAAGAAGACTCTGTATGGCCACTCAGGCCCCATAACCACTTTGTGTGTCTGTCAAGAGTTCAGCATCTTGGTCAGTGGAAGCAGCGATGGCACCTGTATCATCTGGGACCTGAACAGGCTGACATATGTAAGGTCAATCACCAGTCACTGTGCTGAGATCAGCACCCTCACGGTCAGCAGCACACTGGGAGATATCGCTAGTGTCAGTCGCCAAGGTATGCTCACTGTCCTTTTCGGGCATCACTTATCGTCATGCTCATTCCACATTCACTAAGTAAATTTTTGAGGTTTTGAGAAATTTAGCACCTCAACTTGTTGCTCTAAACAAACAGTGAGGCAGATGTGGTTTTACTTATAAAACTGGCATACATCAAAATTCTACATTTGTTCTCATAGGATTAAGATAGATGAAAAATCATTGTAAAATAAACAAATCATCAAAAAATGACTGAGGCAGATGTGGAATGAGTGTGACATTGTATAGTTCTGGCATTTTTTTTTTCCAATGGATTGGTGTGTCTGAAAGGGTCAACCAGAGAAATCTCTGATCCATGTTCTTCTTCTGCTGTGCTGTATCAGTGTGTTCCTGAGAAAGCTTAATATAGTTTTTCCCTGTTTCATTCATGCTCATTGTTTTTCTTTCTTTGTTTCCATCTTTCTTTTGTTCCTGTTGTTGTTCTTTCTTTCTCTTCATTCACTCTTTTAATTTTAGTCCTTGTGTGAACTCACTGTTGCCTCTTTACAAAACATGCCCCTTTCCATTTTCACTCTTGGGTATGCTCATAAAGCAACCCTGTACTGTAGGACACTTAAATGATGAATAAACATGGGCAAGATATTTTATTCCTCATCATAATAGTACTTTTCATCCAGACATGTCACTTTTCAAAATAAATCAAGGCAAACAGAATTGTTCTTTTATTTTCAGTTTGTTTCAGTGCAGTCTTTGTAGAGATGTTCCATTACATGGAACATAATTTGTTTCACCAAAGTAATGACTTTATTATGGATTTCATTTGTAATATTATGTATGTATGTATGTATGTATGTATGTATGTATGTATGTATGTATGTATGTATGTATGTATGTATGTATGTATGTGCATCTATAATGTATATTGTTCTATGTGTTATGATTGAGATGTATAACACTCTATGGCATTGTAAACAATTTCTCAGCAGGAAAAATAAAAGTCATATTTTCTGTGTCATTTATTATTGCATTGTTCACTTCCACCAAATTTTCTCCTGCTCAGATCCCATGTCTTGCTGCCTCCAGCTACACACAGTGAATGCAGCCCATGTTGCCACACAGGAGGTTCAGGACATCATTCACTGCTTGGGCTACTCTTGTGCCCCTGAGGGTAGATCAGTCAACGTGGTGGCCGGTGGACTGGAGTCTGGGGTCATCAGGTGAGTGAGACATAGAGTACAGCTAATTTGTTTTGTTCCAGTAATCTGACAAAATGGGAAGCCACACCTCTTCCTTAGCAAAGTCTCTAGGCAAGTCAAGATGGCTGCGATTAATGCAGAAGAGACAGGAAACAATACTCTGACTTGCAAGTGGTGTTTGCTATATTATATCTTTGCCTCATTTATTAGCATACAGACCACTGTTGATTTGTGACACGTTTTTCTCAGACACAAGACCCTTAATAAGATGTCCCACTAACCAATTTGAAACTGTAGATGGTTGTCAGTATGTTGCCGAGCCTTTTTGTTTCACTTTGTACAAAAGAATGACACATTTCTAACAAAGATGTGCAGCCTTCCTCACTGTGACTGATGCGCATTAACCAAAAGCATAGCCTTTGTGAAGGACTGCCCACAGAATACAAGGATGAGGTGTGGCCTTCTGTTTTGTCATACTGCAGGGATGAGAGAAATGTGGTCTAGTTTGAACGCCAAAACTGGTTTGGCAGCTCCATGTTGGGATCCTAGGCTCATAAGGCTTGGTGCAAGATATCAGTGATACAGCTGATTTCAACCTTGTCACTGTTTGAATGGGATGTCAAAAGAGAAATAGCTAGATCACTGTCTTATTGTGAGTTCTTTCCCTTCTCATGCACAGTGTTATGGGACTTGTGAAATTTTGCAGTTACTTTTGCCACTCATAGTGCATTCATAAATCCCTTTTCCATGCCTTCACTGCATGTCCATAATCCTTGAGGTAGACTTGTATTGATAAGTTGCAGCCTATTTCAATAGGTAATGAGATACAGTGCCAAACAATGTGAAAGGTGTCATCATAAATGGTGACTGCCACGTTCCGTAACACAAGGCATGACTTAATTAAAAGGCTGTGGTGATATGGTGCCTGAAATATACCCATCTTCTCTGCTCTTTATTAAAGATCTCTTTTTGGGATAAGGAAATTTTCATTTTATGTCAGTCCTTGGTAGACTGACTTTCTTGTATAAGTCATGAATCTTTCCAGGGCTTTAATGAGCACAGTGCACAGAGATGATGATGTTTTTACATTGATAATTTCTCCACAGGTTGTGGAGCAGCTGGGATCTAAGTCCCCTGCGGGACCTCACCAAGGAGAGCTCCACACTGCATCCCATTATCAGGTATCAGATAAAGAATCCAGTCATACTGTCTTGCACTGCTGGATATCTGTGCCTTTGTTTGCTTTTTCACCTTGGGGTATTGGGGTTATAAGTTATATTGTGTCTTTGGTTGGCCCCAGCTGAAAACAGTGTTGTTTTTTGTACTGCCAAGTTGGGTTTGAAAAGATTTGTATTCTTATTAGTTCTAACTAGAGATAGGAGATCATTTTGATATCTGTAGTTTATATTAAGCTTCAGTTTATGGTAGTATTGTTTTTTACCACTGGAAGCAATTTTTATATTGCTGCATTTCATATTTTATTGTGTTTTAAGTACTAAAGAATTTTGCTAAGTGTTTATTGCCAGAATATTTGCACTGAGCAAATTTCAGAGTTGCCACGAAGTAGGAAACTAAACAGTAATGGAATATTTTCTCTGTCCTGCTATTGCTTACCTAAAAACATGGTCTTGTGATGGAGGCAAATTTTTCATGTTGTCAAGAATGCCCCTTTTCCATAATTTACACATAGTTTTGGTTTTGTTGGGGTAGAATCCAGCATAGATTAAGATGTGTTTTGTGCCCTGTTTGTACTTTAAAATCTATAAATGAAAGATTGTTGGTCTTGCAGGGTTTAAAATTTGAATATGTGTAAGTTCCAACTCCGGTTAACTAACTTCAGTTCTCTGTCTTTTCACATTAAACATCTCTATTTCTTCCACTGACCTCACAACTCTCTATTGTCATACTAATTGATGGACATTTTCCTCTGTCCTTAGCCTGACTTTTTCGGCTGATTCGCAGTACTTGATGGCAGCCTCATCAGATTGCACTGTAACATTGTGGGACAAGGATGTGAAGTCTCTCCGCGCTCACGTAGAAAAGTTCATCCCAGTCATCAGTTCAGGAGTGGGAGAGAAATGAATGCATAGTGTGCATTTAATGATAGCATGAAGCCCAGGCCCCTCCAGGCCGAAAACAATTTTCCCATCAATGTAAGGATTGGGGAAATAAAGAATATTTTCAATGACTTTCCCACGGTTGTGAATTCTTTGGCCAGTTCTGAGCGCTGAGGGAAATGAAACTTGGCCAGTTACTCACTACAAGACTGGGACATGCCTAATCGTGATCACAAAGGCATTGTCACTAGTCAATAGTCATATTTTCCCCACCAGAATAAGAATGGGGGGAATAAAAAAATATTTTTAGTGACTTTCCCAAGGTTGTGAATCCTTTAGCCAGTTCTAAGCACTGAGAGAAATGAAACTTGGCCAGTTATTCCCTACAAGACTTGTGATATGTCGAATTGTGAACACAAAGGCATTATCTTTAGTCATAGGGCAGGGAAACTTTTGAGACGATTGCACAGCACAAGGAGGAAAGCTCACTCCTAGAAGGAAGTTTGTTTGCATTAGCAAGAGTAGAGGAAAAGTGAAACATTTCTGATTAGCCTGGAGAGAAAGTTTCCTCACTATCGTATTGGTAAATTTATTCTTCAGTGCTGTTAATGTGTGAAAGAAATGAGGTACATATACTAGATTCGGAGCAAAATATGAAACCTTGCAAGGACAGTTTCTGGCAAATTTTTCTATTTGACTGAGATGAGCTTATAGCTTGTTCAAGCTTCGGGCAATAATTTTTATATTATTCCACGATAACATCTTTAAAGCAGGTGGAACTTCAGATTTAGGAAGATACACAGTGTGCCTAATGAAAGGTGTTGTTTCTTTACGTTATTGTTTATGGCCAGTGTGTTGTATATATATGCAACTGTTTAGTCTATTTGTCAAAACACTTTGGGTCTCAGATAGTTTTGAAAAGATATGTACTGTGTGCGTGCAAAACATGCTGTTTCATGATATGTGAGCCATATTGTTGTAAATTGCAATGGATGATGTGTACTTTAAACATTTGGGCTCTCTAGTAGTTTTATAAAGGTGTTTACTGTGTCCTACAAAAGGCACTAGTGATTCTGATATATGGAACATCATTAGATAATATCTGAACAACCATTCAATAACAGGACAGTGGGATGGTGGTGATAATAATGACGATAATGATATTGATGATAATGATAATGTGATGGTTGTGTGGGAAGTAATGGAATATTGACTGTGTGCCTTTTATTTGTAATGGTCATCACAAATACCGAAGACTTGCTAATGACATTCAGTGTTTCCATTGAGGACCAGGTTGTTGCATGTAGGGCCTATTCACATAATTATTGCCTGCTGAGGTGAAATTGTTTAAGTCATGAAATTATTCATATAATGTAATACTGTGTAATCACCATTCATGGGTTCACATTTTTTCTGGAGATGAATGGCATTTAAAAGTTACCTCAAAAAAAAATGAGCTATTTTGATTATGAACCCATCCAGTCCTCTCATGGAATTCAAAATATTAATGTTTGAGATGGATTTGGAAACAGGAAAGCGAAAAGATTTGAGCTTGTCATATTTTTTAGAATAAGCAGGCTATAGTAAGGTTTCATTACCACACTTTCTTTGCACTGAGCAATTTCTTTGCTCTATTTGAAGTCAGAACACTCAGTTACCACTTTTTAAACTGATGATGCTGCCTGGCAGAATATAGCTTCAGACTCCTGTTAAGAAATTCCTAAAATTTAGTAAGCAGTATTTCAAAATGTGCACCTTCAATCATCATGAGCTTCATAACTGTATTGTATTTTTTAAACACATGGTCAGGTAACAGAATCATGGGTGTGCCCTTATTTATATTTTAGAATGTTTGTTGATGTGGTAGGTTGAAAACATATGGGATGGGATGGGATGGGTCTTGTTAAACTCATTTTTTGCCGATATGCTTGAATGTGTCTCTCTACACTTTCCTATGAATGTGCCAGAATATGCCCAGTTTTTAACGGCTGTTTACATGTTTCATTTCCCTTGCCATTTTGTACCATTTTTTTACAAGCAACTGTGGTCGCTAAACAGTTCACAGTTTGTTGATATTTTGTGAAGTTAGGCATATTTTTTTTGTTTTTGTTTTGTTTTGTTTTTCAGAGGATTTTAGAAAAATGAATGTGTTTCCCTTTAAGTGGGAGGAAGAGGGCAATTCAGATGGGGCACAGTGGGAGGAAAAGGGTTGAAGGATAGATGACTTGTGGAGGTGATGGTCAACACCATCAGAAATTGTCCTCCACCATTTCTTCTGACCACAGTTGATTTCAATGTAGAATTTTGACCTATGGTCTGGTAGTCATCTGTGTTATAATACCATGTTTTTATGACATTGGTGCTATTGTATATAAATCTTTCACCGCTATTTGCACAGCAGAATGATTAGAAACTGGTCAGTAATAGTATATTTTATGTTTAAGAGCATGTTTTAACAGGAGATATTATGTTAATGCATGATAGGATATATTTTGCCTGATAATTACGGATGTGTTTTGAGTATTTGTGTATGACAGGATTTATTTTGCCTGATAATTACGGATGTGTTTTGAGTGCTTGTGTATGACAGGATTTATTTTGCCTGATAATTACGGATGTGTTTTGATTCCCAACTGCTTAACCTGATTGTAATATGTTAGCATGTGGATCACTCAGAAAGGGTTCCAATTTGCCTGCCAGTCATGCATGGGGATGCTGACAGTGGTTATATGGACGGTTGTTGCATTCTGATGCATCACATTGTTGTGTTAAATCCAGCCCAGTGTTGTGCCCAACAGCTAAACATTCCATCTGCATTTCAGAACCAAAGTGAACTAAGCTCATGCGAAGACAAATCATTCAGTGAGTGATTGACGTCTCAGTCAAATCATTTAGATGTCACAGAGTGTATATACTTCAGAAATGTAATTTATTGTCATGTTGAGGAGAGATTCTGATTTAGTGGCCAGTACATGGTAAAGGTAGTTTTGTGAGAATTTTTTGTGATGTTATGAATGAAAATGAGAAAGAGAAAGAATGTAAAAAGCAACCCCAAATGTATGAGAATATGAAAAATAAGAGAGTGAAGAAAGCAGCAGGCAGAAACTGTATAATACTCCAATGTAACAATTAGTCACATCTTTACTTACCATTCTGTTCAAATCTTATACACATGTACATTAAAGACAAGCAGACACTTATGAGTTTTGAACAAGATGGTATTAATGTAGACATTTCATTCAGCAAGCTACGGAATGATAGTTGTTCAGAGCAACAGTGTATTTTAGGTGAGATTTAGTTATTCAGGATTAATATGTTCATACTGTTTCATGAATGTGCAGCGCTGCTAGATTCATTGTGACAC
Source organism: Ellobium chinense (assembly GCA_033807755.1). Classification (NCBI taxonomy): domain Eukaryota; kingdom Metazoa; phylum Mollusca; class Gastropoda; order Ellobiida; family Ellobiidae; genus Ellobium; species Ellobium chinense. The sequence goes on along the minus strand of JAWQUT010000021.1, from coordinate 1,665,215 downwards.
ATGGATAGTTCAGTCATAGTGTGATTACACCTTAACATGAAGCCATAACATGGTGTCAGATTTTGTGTGAAATCTTGTGGTGTTATTTATAATATTGAGTTTGCAAGAAAAGATTTTACATATAATTTGGTCACAGAATTTCATGCAATCCAAGAACATATCCCTGCATACTGTAATATCTGTGTTGTTCATATTATTACATAATATAGATGAGATTGAAACAGGTGCTAACAACTAGTTAATGCCATGCATATTGTGTCTGTTATCGCTCTGTATCGATTTATGGTGTCAGCAATATCTTCATTCAGCTATTACTTGCCTTAGCAATGATTGGAATGCCAGGAAGTCAAACAAAAGAACAAATGTTACATTTTACAATGTAATCTGAACATTTAGTGCATTGGCTTGTTATCATGTAGGGCTTTGTAGCTCTTTGTTGTCTTCGTGTGCCTCTGTAATGATAGAATGACATAAGGTTATAATCATCGCTATCTGGAAACCATGAGTCATCATATGATATACCTGATTTTGTTAATGGAAAAGCCATCTGTCAGAGCCCGCCCATGTTATGTGAGATTAATAATTAAGTTAGTCAGACCAGATATATAACCTTGGCTGCCATGCAGGTGTACACATTAGTTTATTTAAGACAGTCATGCTGCATGCTCATGTATGGTTTTTCTTGTTTTTGCATGTTATTTGTTTTGTGTGTTTCAGAATGCAATCACACTATGCTAACTTTGTTTTATTATTAAACAATGAAGACTTTGATATTCTTATGCAAGGTAATCACAGTAAAAGCTTTTGTAAGAAGTCTTCTGGATGGGCTATCTATCTGATTAGCTCAGTTAGTTGTTCCAGTGCCAGCATAAGCCTTGTCCTATTCAATGACTGATGCAGCCTAACCAGGAGATGCAAGCTTGCTTAGGGTTCAGTAGCACACATACAATCATACACTAGAGATATCCCTTAATCAACATTTTCAAATTTCTGCTTACAGTAGTATCCTCAGTAATCAATGTTCATCCTAGAACATTGTGATCATTTTATTACACAGGCTAATAAGAGAGGCCAGAAGTCAGTATTAGGCTTGGCTGGCAAAAGCACAGGGTGGTCTTTATTGAGGCTGAGACTAGTTTGGTTTTTACATTTCATGAGATTGAAGCATTCTGTAATAATCTTTGGTAGCTTTGCATGCATTTGAGCAGCATCAGTATTACAAGAATTCATTCTGGATTTGCAGCTGTTTGAGGTGCCATTATTGTTTTCAGTTCTTCCATTCCTTTGTTTCCTTCACATCATTCACTCATTATGTTTCCACAATTCCCATTTCAGCTGTTGTGCAGCTATATCTTGTCTTCTTGTATAATCTCTGGTAAGTTTGTATAAGAGAGTGAAGCTCTGTGTCAAAATTTTTTACTCCATTTATTTGCAGCATGACTCATGATAGAGTATAGAGTATTTAATATAAGATTATATAGGACAGCTGCATTCATTACTTAGCTATAATGGCCCTGCAGCAGAAAAGTTTATGGTCAGTCAAGAGGTGAAAGGCTTGATGATAAAGTGCACTGTGTCCACTTTCACCAGTTTGAGACTTTCTTTATCTCTTTCCAATACAACTATAAAAAGTTCTACAAATCAAAATAAAGTGAATTTAATGAACAGCACAATAATATGCATTTCTAAACTCTATTTGCAGGTATGGTGGCGTTATGATTGCTTTGATTGTTGTCTTTTCTCTTATTACCTGAGCAAAGTTAAAGTCTCCTGCCTGCGTGGAAAATGTGCTGTGATGTGGAATCATTAGATGATGTGTACCCTAAGTCACATTTTAATATTAATCTCCGAATCAGCAATCTGCTTGTCTGAAAGAAACTTGATTTGAAAATGAATGTGGTGAAATTTTTAGGGCTGGTTTACTACTCATTTAACAGTACCTTAAGGGGTATGGGGTGAGTGTACAACTGTTGTTTTGTTATGCATATTACAATATGCAACATATTGCGGTACTGAGATATTTTTTTTATATACACTCTCTTGTTCATTCCATCCAACCATTCTTTCATTCCAGTAGGCACTTTCTTTAATTCATTATTACATTTGTCTCTTACAGTTGTGTCTAAAATTTAGGCCTGGTCTAGTGCTTGTTACATTTTCTTCATATAAAATTATCCTAGGTTTCTTTCCCTTTCCAAGCCTGTGTTCCTTGCATCTCTCATAGCTTCTATATCATTAACCACTTGGTTTAGTGTACCTATGGGAGGTGGATCCCAAAACTTCAGAATTTGAAACCAAGATTTGAACTGTTAAATGTCTTTCAAGCTACTTTTATCAGCTGTGATGAAGATCATGAGATTTTCTTAATGTCACTGATGCATAATTGTTGATTACATCCATGTCCAGTAATTTTGCATTCCCATCTGTGTTTCCTTCAATCAGAATTGCTACAATCAGAATGAACTGTAATATTCTAGCATGTCCTTGGTTTATTCAGTACTCCCATTTTGCACCACTTTATTTACACAGTATTTTGGGATGTTGTAGAGTAATTCTGAGTCATCTGTTTGTTTAAAACAGAAGTCAAAATATTTATTGTAGATGGTGCCTTCTGGATACTGGAAAGTACATTACATGTTGTGGAGACATTTGTTGAAAGATGTTTATGCCCTGTGATGTCAGCACTTGTGTTTATTTTGCAACATTCGAAGGCTTGCTGGAACACTCTTGCATCTGACATATTGTTCAAAATAGCACTAAATGTTTAACAGTCATTTCTTATTCTCCATTTTGTCTTAAAATGTCAGCCTTTTAAAATTAAAAAGAGTACCAGTGAAATATTTAGTTAATACGCACTGACATTATTGATCCTGATGAAGGTGTTGATCTGAGTAGAAGACAACAGAACACCTAACAGGATCCTACAAGAACACTTTCAGGAGTGTCACAGTATTACTTTCCGTGTCAATCAGAAACCTGTATGTTGATTTTGATGTCTGAACATTTTTCCATCAGTTTCTGTCATTCCCACCCAAGTTGAATACTGAACATCAAAGCATCATATTCATTATATTACATTCTTTGCAGATTTTTTTTTTTTCCAACCAGATTGATGTAAATTTATGCTGTTTGTTTCGCTAATCATCGAATCATTACGGTTTATACCACATAGTCAAAACACTCTGGGAGCATGGAAATAAAGATGTTGCTAAGGATAGTGTGTGACTGAGCAGTGCTGTTTACTTGGATGTCATAGTAAAATTCTTTTTACTTGAAAAAAATGTTGTGATTATGTGAAAAGTGCAGTTCTGCAGAGTGTAATTACGTGACATCATCTGTGCATCCCACCAGTTTTTTTTTTTTAGATATGACTTAGTCACATTCAGAGATTTTGGCCATGATGAATGATGTTATCATATATTACAATTAGATACAGAGAAAAGCTGAATTTTATCAATTATAATTCCTATCTTATTATCTTATAGTCACAAAAATTTCCAAATTTAGGATGTATGACAATAAAAATAGAAATCTTTGAGATTGAAAATCTCTAGGAATTATATATTTTTTTTATATATTGTGGTCCAACTGCTGAAAATGGCATGACTAATGTTTCAGAGAACAAGGTTTCTATAGAATGCCCCTAGGTTTGTTACCTGAATGTGTCAACGGAAAGCATTTCTGGTGCATGAAACTAATTCAGGAAAGAAGGTGAAACTGTCACTGATCCTTTCCACTTTGTAGTGTGCTTTCTTCAGATATTACATTGCATTGCAGGGTTCCTGAGTAAACATTTGCATTTATAAGCATGAAAAGACTTGAATGTTGAGTTTCTACATGAATTATAATATTCTAATCAGAACTGGCCTAACATAAAGAGCAAGAAATGTAAAATTTGTTGCATTTCAATTGATTTATGGAATGCAGCTGTCGTTACAGATGAAATCATGTACATTTTAAAGACATTTCATGTGAATATTCCAGTTACTGTACAGTATTTATCTTTTCTAAATTCTTTATTCATAAAGTGAAGAGGAGATGTATTTACACTTCTGTTGTGGCGTGTTTTTGTAATTTACTACAATTTCATGTGCTTGCCCCACCTAGACAAATTTGCAAACATCGTGTTGAAGATAATGTCAAAACACTCATGTTAGTTCTTTGTTTATAATATTAAAAGACATTCAGAATGTGGAAGGAGTTTTTGTTTTGTATCATATCTAGAGGTATTTTATGCTGTTGTTAGCTTCACTATTTTCATTTGGCAAAAAATCATGAAATCATTCCATGAAAATCATGTATGTTAAAATCATGTCCATTCAAACTTCAGATTAGAATAGATTTTTGGTTGAAACTTGTAAATTTCTACCCTGGCAGAATGACCTAGAGAAAGATTCCAGGTTTGAATCCTGTTAGCAGTTAGTTTTTCGTTGAGTATTTTTCATGATGCTTAAAGGGCATCCTCCTGTCAGTGGCTCAACTTTTGTAGGGAGTAGGGTTGTCAAGCCTCATCTCTCATATAGCCATAAGTGTGCTGAAAAGGGTTAAAACCAAACTCAAACAAACCAACAGATGTTAAATCCTACAAATGTTTCACCATCATTATCACCTTCATTGTTATCACAATCCCTGTGATCTTCATTTTTATCATCATCCGTTCGATGAGGGGATCTCTCCGAACAGAAGGCTACAATCTGTACTGTATTTTCTGCAGGTAAAGTAAGTCACTGAGACAGTGACAACAAGATTCCTATTCCGTTTACTTACCTCAGTTGCGATACATCCCAGTGTGATATTTCTCAGAATTTGACATTAATAAGTTTATAAATCTCTGATCCTGTCAGTTTCTCCTAACATGACACCACAGTAGCCATCATACCAGATCAGTTTTGACTTCCTTGGCTGTTTTAGTTAAAAGCATTCCTGTGTCTCTGCCATTTTAGAGGTGCGAACAACAACTTTAATAACCTATGGCCAGATATCATCAGCTTTACAAAGGGTGCATTGAGAAAATGTTACTTAAATACTTTCCACGGGAAAAGCCTTCACATCTTTCCAGATATAAATAGCGAATTATTGATATAATATTAATCCCCATTTACTTCTGAACATTTTGCACTTTATAGTCAATAGCTTTATTAGTTCCAAAGTTGTGAACAAATTTGTAAACTTTCCGTTGCTTTATATAGAGTTTGAGAAAATTGAGATTAAAGTCTTTTTATCCACGTCTTTGAGCGAATGATGCTTCATGAAAACACTAAAAAAACAACATTTAAAGATCATTTTCAGTAACAAAATGAACGTGAAATGAGAGATAAATGAATGAACTATCTGATTCTGCAGAAATCTCAGTTTAGCCCACGAAGTTGAAATTCGACTTTTCAAGGCCCTAGCTCAAACTTACTCATTGCGAGATCCGACGGGTTTTCCCATGCGGCCACACATTTAATACTCACTTTATAAAAGTACCTTGTTACTGGGTCTACATTTGACATGATTGGATTCAACATCAGTAACAATAACAATAAATTTATGACAACATCCAGGTGTAAATGAGCAATACAAGAATTAAGCTCTTAACAATCAGTTCATTCGCTCACTCGTCCAAACTACTCTTCCATCATTCGCTCACTCGTTCATACTCATTCTCTCTGTGTCTCTCTCTCTCTCTCTCTCTCTCTCATTCTCTCTCTCTCTGTCTCTCTCTCTCTCTCTCTCTCTCTCTCTCCCCCCCCCCNCCCCCTCATACCTCCACACTATTATTCATTATTATTCTATCATTTCATTGATCAGTAGGACTTTGATGATTAATTCACCTCAGTACGACATTTCCCGTGCATCAAGGACAGACATGGTATAAAGGTTCCACGGTATTTTGGCCTAATGAAAGAGTACCCTGAGAATATAACTGACACTTGACTGCAACAATGCCGTAAGAGCATTTAGGGATCTGTAAGTTGCGATAATACTGCAGCCAGCAATGGCAATCGAAAATGTCTGAAAGCATTTTTTAATGGATGGGAAAAAAAGTTAGTATAGTATTCCAAAGGAATTCCAAGCCGTCGATTTTATCCAATTTCAGACTGTTCGGTAGTTTGGTGCAGAGAGACTTGGACATTCCTTGAGTTAAAATATGATGTCTTCAAAGGTGAATGTCTTAGAGATGTGTCCTCACGTCTTGGAAGAAAGGACAAGCATGTCACTGGGTATTTCTTGCGAACTTTACTAACACTAATTTGACGTGACCGAGCGTGCAGCCTTGCGCACCGCGGCTTTTGTCAACCTTTGATAGCACAAAATCACCTCGCACTTAGCACGGCCAGATTTAAAAAAAAAAGTGTGGTTTAGTGGGTCGGTGGANNNGGGGGGGGGGGAAGAAGAGATTACCCACATTACTGACCTAGTTCTCTTGGACTATCCCTGGGGATTTTCAGTGTTGATTAATTCTATCCATTTCCAGTTATGAAACTGGACAGAAATCGGGAATTAAACGGGAAAAAGTGGACTGATTAAATATTGAGGACTTCAAATAACTGAAACATTCTGCAACTGAAATCAGGTATCCAGCTTTGCCAGGAGACGTGTTAAGAAAGCTCTACTCCATGTTATACGTAGCCTGGCACGACCTCTGTTACTCACGCGCACCTTGCCTGTCTTGTTAAGTACTCACCTCACATGCCCAGCGGTCAGTGGTGAGCGGTGCGATGAAAACATGCACTCAACGAAGCGGAGATTGTAATCATAATAAATACCTCCACGGCCACCCTTCGCCTTCCTCTTCTCGTTCTTGCCATTCCACGGCCAAGCTCTGGAATCTCAGGCGTGATAACTTTTTTTGACCTCTGCTTATGGTTTATGCGAGCCAAGAGCGTAAGTCTTTGATGAGAGGGAAGAAGGAGTATGCCTGTGTTCCTATAGCCCCATATTCTCACAGCCCTAAGGAGTTGAAGCAGCCTATCATGAAAGAAACAGTCCAATGAGCAGTGATTAGTCTAAGACTAAATGAACTGGATATGGCTGAAGTATGGCTGATATGATTTTGTTTTAAGACTATGGATGGCACATGGGCAAAAACATGACCGGCTAAAGGGTGTTAAAACAAGGCTTGTTGAGTCATTATAGTGAGTGCCTTATGTTTATCAAGTATTACGATGAAACATGCACCCATGGAACAATATCCAAGATTTTAGGGCAGTGGGGAAATAGGAATGTGAAAATTTAGGGCTGTTGGAATCTGAGGCTATCCCCAAGTAAGGCGTACACTACAAGTCTGGACGATTGAATTGAGAGTTATCGCATTGATGACGGGATCTCATACCATCGTAAGAATTACATCAGCGCATTGATGCTGAATGCAACCTTAGTAGCATTCTACATGCAAAGTTAATACAATTCTTACGATGGTAATAGGTCCTATCGTTTATGCGCTATATATTTCTTACAATGGCAAGAGATCCCATTGTTAATGCGCAAGCTCTCAAATATTTCGTAATTCTCCTCTCTATAGGGAGAAAAAAGAGACCAAAGCAGCCAGCTACGTTTTGACCGAAATCAAAATTTCAACCCGAATTCCTCGAGATCAAAGAGTGCTGTACAATTGACTCGATATCTGATCACCAAATGTCGGGAGCAAAGGAAATTTTGCGACTGTGAATGCTGTACAATCGACTCCGCTTAATCGCAACTCCTCGGGATCACGGAAAATGTTGCAAGTAAGCGGAGTTGCGATTATGCGGACTTGGTATTTTCGACCATTTATTGCAAAAGGGGGAGGGGGAGTTCTCGGAATGATCTGGGGGGAAGGAAATGGGCCTTAGCGCGCTCGGCGCAGAAGCATTGTCGGGGATAGCCGAGGCCAAAGATAAGGATGAGGTGGAGAGGAGGGGTTTATCATACCTGTCACGATGTAGCAGCTGTCACAAAGTCAACTGGTCTGCCCTCAGTCGCGCAGTTTCAGCCGTCAGTGTAAATATTTATTTATCAAGTGTAATCCTTCCACCGTTGATCTTGATTTTAACGGTCGGTGAGGAGTTGCGATTATCCGGAGTGAACTGCAGTTATCCAGTGACTTTTACATAGGAGACATTCGGTTCCCTAGGAAAAGTTGAAATTAAGCGGAGGGCGATTAAGCGGAGTCGACTCTAATTATCCAATGACTTTTGAATAAGAAAGCCACTCTTTGGTTATATTTAGAAAGCTCTTGTTAAGCGAAATGCTGTAAAGTTCAGTTGACTGTTTTGGTCACATGTTTAAGATCCATCTGAAGGAAAGGTTATAAGACAATGATGGGTCATATGATTAGTGCAGATATTGGAGAATGGGTTATCTAGCGCGGCTTAACATAGGAAGTCCAAGCTGTTGACAAATTTTAGAACAGAGAGAAAAAAAAATGCGAATTCTTTGAAGAGCTTTGTGCTGTTATGAAATGCCAAGACAATTGCAAGTCAAAATCAGGAGGTTTTAAAATGGGCCTGGTAGCTCGTCATTCTTTTATTATTTTTTTCTTTATGTTAAAGTTTTTGGGGCAGTTGCACCACTAGAGTTTAGAGGT
>JAWQUT010000021.1:1629846-1656623 GCA_033807755.1 Ellobium chinense | reverse complement strand
CCCCCCCCCTCTCTCTCTCTCTCTCTCTCCCTCCCTCTTTCTCTGCCTCTATCATTTCATTATTAAATATAATGTATAATATTATATAATATTATAAATTTTAACAAACTATGCTTCGGTTTACATAGGATAAAATAGTCATCCTGCTGTGCCATTTCTCTGGAATCGATCTATGTTAAGTGAAGACAGATAGAAAGAGAATGAGAAGATCAAAAAGACGAGAAAGATGAGGGGTGAAGAAATACACTACGCAAACCTGGACATGTTGTGTTTGGCACTGCTGTATATTCTAGTAATGTTCTTCTTTGCCATGGGCAACATAAAAGCTGACAGATCTTACCAGGGCCAGTCATTATGTGTCAAAATGCATTGGGCCTTTTGGTGAAGCTTGCAAAGAGCACGGTTCATATAAAGAAGATGGGGGAGACAGACAGACAGACAGACAGACAGACAGACAGACAGACAGACAGACAGACAGACAAGCACACAAGCAGCCAGACACACAAGCAGCCAAACAGACAGACAGACAGATGCAAACACAGGTATATTGAGACTTAGGTACAATATTAAAAAACACAAATGGCAGAGAGAATGAAAAGAAGATTTCACAAATATACATAACAACTGTATTTCAAAGACACGTAATACTCTTTTTATTTTTACAACATTACGTCAATGATAGCATGACAAAATATATAATAGTACTGTATCCATATGTAGAAACAGCATTGCTGGCAATCACGTGATAGCTGTGGCTAAAAATACCCTACATGGCATTCTCTTTCAGCTTCTATCAAAGTCGTTAAGTTAGACTTACAGGTAGAGAAATTATTTTCCGTGAACGACTGAATTCCTTAAAAAAAAATCTGACAAACATTAGGGTAACTTCTATAAATATAATGGCGACAAAGAGAAAAGTCAAGGGAAGTAATTCAGGAAGAGGGGAGGGAAATGTGTTTTCGCTTTCTTTTTTTTTTTTGCTTCATTTGGTACATACATGTTTTGTATAGCCCTCAGGTCAGATGGTTCACGGGTCTTTGGCGCATTTGTGACGGATAAAGAAACTGACAAACATTTCGAAATATTTTCACCGGTTTATATAGTCAGCGTATGAACATCCAATCGAGAAATGAGGTCTATAAACTAAGCTTGTAGAGATTAATAAAGTTATACAGAAGTTCCCTACTTTATTTTCCCATCCTAAAATTTCTTAATATGAGACCTATGACTTTATGTTGTGCTATCGGTGAAATGGCAAATTTAAGCAAACTTATGAGTGGTGATGGTTACACAGCGTATATAATGAAGTCGGTCTCGGTTATTCACAACTCTTCGTAGGCATGGAAAAAAAGTTACAGTTAAAAGGAGTTGCGGCTATCTGACGACTTTTTACAGAGACAAAGATACTCTGCACATTTGATTAAGCGGAAGCTGATATTACGCGCGTTCGATTGTGTTAAGTTTACTGAGTTGGATAGAGCATTGAGTTGAACAGAAAGAACGATAAAAGAAAGAATCCTTAAAAAGAAACAAAAGGGATGGCTTCGCGGATAACAGGGTTGGGCAAAACTGAGATCATTTGAACGCAGCTCGTAACTTCAGTTCACATGATCTGAGCTTGATACTGTAATTATTTTCCACGAACAATTCTGGACCTGAATATCAGGTCCCTCATTCAGAACTTGAATTCTCTACCTAAACTGCAGTTCAGTTCATATCTGCCAGTCTACATATCAGAACCGAATGCCAGTTTCAAAAGCCAAGAGGAACGGATCTGATCTAAAACTACTCAGTTTTCACGGAACTGAGTTAAACCTGATCTTAAAGAGTTTTTTTGTTTCTTTGTGAACTGACCTTGATTTGAATAGACTTTTTTGGTGAACTTGCTCAATCCTGGAGCTTTGACCAAACTCTAATCTAGCAAACACGGGCTGCGGGTCCCATTGGAGTCCATATGGGCATTCCCACATCTTGGAATGGGCTAACTTGCTAACAAACTTGCCCGCCTAATCAGGTCCCGGGCTTACCCGTGTGTTACCCAGTAGCTCCACATGTGAATCTCAAATGATCTAGGTTTCCTCATACATGCTTAGCCCATTCTGGGACTCATGCTTCATTTGTGAGCAAATCCCTTATGGGACTCATATGACAGTCGATCTGGAATCCATTTAAGACAAAGGACGGGCTATTTGGGCATAATCCACTATAACTTCCATCTACTCCCCCCNCCTCCCCCAACCCTCTTTCATCATCTTGCCCTACTCACACCCAATCCACCAAACACTCTATTACTCAAATCGAAATGCTCGACCTTCCGCCCCCGAACTCCCCTACCACACTAATATTTATAATCCTCTTAATAATGCAGAGTGCAATTATCTGCAATACGCTCAAGAGGTAATAAATTATTACAAATGCTTGCATCCCGACTGCTTTGGGAAATGTTCGCAATATAATTGAACCGCCTCTGGTCCTTAGAAAGAATGCCAAGCAATGAATGGTAAACACAATTATGACGCAAGAATAGAATGAATGGGTATTCGTGAAACGGCTTTGGAAACAGATGACATTTTTAGTGATTTAAATGAGGAAAAAAAAGTTCTTCATGCCTATATTTACTGAAATATACGGGGTCATAATGCCACTTTTATCTATGCTTCTCTAGGAAATGGGTCAGCTGATGATTTCTTTCAGAGTATTGAAGTTTTATTTTCAAAGACAGCATATTCCATTTGAAAACTTCGAAATAGAATTATTAGTACAGAAGTTTAGTCTGGAACATTATGCATCTTGGGTTTTGTGTCAGTCTTCCAATAAATAAGAGTGATATTATTCCGGTTGTCCATGACGACGACTGCAACAAAAATGGGAGGCACTCGTGAAAATATTTGAAAAGTGGATATACGGTCTTTTATAATATTACAATAAAACTAAGAATAGTGGGGTGGGTCATCGAAAATGAATAGGCAAATCAAAATCGTTGGGGTCCATAAATGACTTATTGAGAACCGCTTTGCAAACATCCTTGAGGTCACATCCATATTACATGCTGCATATTAGCAGGTAAAACAAAAACATAACTGAATTGAGAAAAACAAATATAAAAAGTTCAAAGAATAATTCATTTTCTGAAACCAACCAGCTTAAATACTTAACACCTAGGTCTTCAGACCGTCCCCACTTGAATACCCGTTTGCGATGAAGATAAAACAACACACACACACACATACACACACACATATACACACACACACACATATACACACACACACACACACACACACACACACACANNGGGGGGGGGGGATAATTTTGCGTTCTTTTGCTGTTAAAAAAAAAAGGCGGGAGTGAGGGTACAGAACGGTCGCACCAGACTCAGCTTGAATCACTCAAATGACCTCCCATCACTGTATCAAGGTCCTTGACACCTATTGTTTTTCTTCTGTTGACCCTATTAACATTTTGTGTTATTCTACATTTACCACTGTGATTTGGGGAAATTTCTTCCTTGGAGGTTAAAGTACTTCTTTTGCCCGATCTTTTAACGGGAAGGAAAAGGAGNNGGGGGGGGGGGGGGGGGGGGGGTGTCAACGCCCAAAATTTTTCACAAATTTTGTTTAATGTCATTCGAAAAAGATCACCTCAAATTCTGATTGGTCCCCAATTTTTCATTTGGCTGGTTTTGACCGCGTGCGAATACATAGGCCTACACATTTTATTTTTTTCATCTAGAAGGCTCAGATTGTACCTGAAACTTTAGAATCGGATGCTTTATTTAGATTACGGGTCATTTTACATATTTCTACACCCTAACACTGTCTGGCAGGGTCCCCCCAAAAAGGGGGATTTTATATATTAGTGGATTAATTGGGTTGTACACAATAAGTTATTTGCCTTTCTAATAGGTGTCACAAACCTCAACGAGTATTCTATTATGCTGTGAAATGTAAGTGTGCGGTCTAATTACTCACTTCCAGTGAGCTTATAGACAATGACACTTCTTTATTTTCACATCCTGAGTAATAATCAAACAGACTTCAAACAACTTTAGAAAACCAAAGAAAAAAAAGGCGCAGATACTCTAAAATCGTGAAAACATGTTGACTTTCAGCATTGAGAAATGAAGTAAAAGAGGACTGCTTCACTATCACCATTTTCCTGCAATTCCACAAAAGAAGTCATTAACTAAAGCTAAACTAAATGGCATATCGAGACTTCTACAAAAACATTATTGCTTGGTGAATCTGGGAAAGGGTCTTCGATCATTTTGAGCACTTTTGAAAATACTTTCAATATTATGTAGACGCATGCATATGAAAATCATGATTGAAATGAACGATGAATAAAATGATTTGAAACATTGGATCATCAGACAATTTTATGTTGAGACTGTGATTATGTCATTAATATCATAAGGATAACGGGTCTTGTGTAATATGCTAATAAAACTTATAGTAAATAAATAAATAAATATAATCATAAAATGGAATAGTAGGTGGGTGGGTGAGTGGATAAGTGAATGAGTGAGTGGGAAGGTGAGTGAGTGAGTGAGTGAGTGAGTGAGTGAGTGAGTGAGTGAGTGAGTGAGTGAGTGAGTGAGTGAGTGAGTGAGTGATTGGTGGGTGGGTTAGTGGATGGGTAAGTGAGTGAGTGAGTGAGTGAGTGAGTGAGTGAGTGAGTGAGTGAGTGAGTGAGCGGGCGGATGAATGTAAAATAACCTCATGCATCTTGAAATAAGAGTATACTTAAAATGAAGTAAGAAACATATAAATAAGATCACAGCAGGTCTCCTTGTCGAAGACGTCTCAAAACACATTACATCAGCTACTTACATAAAGTTTTTGGCCTAAAGCATTATAAATAAACATCGTGATGCGGTGGGAGCAAGAAGTATATCAAAGCATATACAGTACTAGAGAAGGTGGCCGTAAAGGTGAAGACGATCATGGACAATGGGCGTGGTAATGGTGTGCGTTTGTGAGCGCAGAGACAAACAAACATTTTGGTTCTTTGGGAGAAAAAAAAAATAAGCCCATCTGATAGTTGTGTGATCACTAAAGTGGGAATCTCATTTCAGCTTAAAGTTTTGTGAAATTAGAGTCAGATTATGATTTTGAATTTACTTCTCAAAGGGAAACAATTCGGTGTCAAATGGGATAAACTTCGCAGATTTAGAGGTTTTGAAACACACACGATATAGAGATGTGTGGGTGTGTTTGATAATTAAAAGAGCGGTAGAGGATCAACATGAGTTTAAGTACTCTAGGGCTCTTGAAAAAAATCTTTCTCTTTTAAACAGAGAAGCTAACACTGAGGGGGTCTACCTGTTTTGCTCCTGTGCATTATCCCCGCGGGAAAGAGGACGGAGCATAGACGTTAGTTAGAAAATCTGGAATTTCTTGATTTATATTGGACGCAAGAGCTCAGCAACAGTGCCGGCCAACACCGACAGTTGTTTTTTTTTTTTTTGTGGAACATTTTATTAATGACTTTGTGTTGGAGAAGGATGGGGTATGAAACGAGATTGGTATATGTGAGACAAAGACATAATTATAGCAAACACCACGCGCAGGTCCAGGTCACTTTTTCATAGCTCTTCCGCAAAAATCGTAGCCATCTTTACTTGCTTAGAGATTCACATTTCCGTCGCTTAGAACCTCCGAGGGACCGCCTACAGAATACAAGACTCGCCCTTTCGCTAATTTGTTTTGTCTGCAGTAATTCCCGCGGGGATCAAACACACATGGCCTTAGTGTCGAATGAGTCCTTCAAAATACATTTCAAACTTGTCCACTAATAAAAATGAAGGTTTCTGAACAGTATCAGCCAGTCACATTCATCATTACGTTGTGTTTGATTTTTTTTTTCACTTCAAGGAAGTTATGTCTCAGAGAAACCCGGAAGTAAGAGATGAGTGAATGAAATCATTGTATCAGATCGTATGAGCCAGTCATATGTCTTGGTAGAATGCTTGGTTAGAATTTCTAACAGTCGTAGGATTTCACTTTTTGGTTTATTTATGAACATTGTAGTTTCCTCGCTTATAATGAAACTTAGACTGGTTTTCAAAGAGTTATGACAATGAGTAATGTCCACTTCCGATTTTTGAGGTGAAGATGCTTTGTTTCTGATGTTGCAATAATTAACGCCTGAATTTTATTTTTCTAAGTTACAAATACTACATACATGTTTATACATCATCATCACAATATTGTATTATTGCACAAATTAAGCCATCTCAAAGAGACGGCAGTAAGACGCAGTTCTTGCGTCGTTCTCACAAAGCATACAAAAACATCGTAAGTTCAGGGGGTACAGAATCATGAACTAGAAAATATGCACTGGGGCGTATGGAACAAATATGTACACAGTATACAAATGATGGATGGGTTACCGTCGAAGACAGTGCCACAGGTATGTAAAGCAACAGTCACATTCTTGAGGATAATCACTTGGGGTAAGCCGGTTCGTTGAGTGATGCACACCTAGATTGCACACCAAAATTAGGCTTTGCAGATATCCAAACGTGAAAAACATCTGAGTGTCAGTCTTGCTTACGTTATCATCCCCTTGCTGTGACATAAACAACAAAATGCCTTGACAACCCCTTAGTTCTCGCCAGAGTGATGTTGAGAAAAATTACGATGCAGCATGATAGAATTAATCATGACTTCATTCGCAAATTCATGACGACATCGTCTCCAATGCCTTGAAGCAGAGAACACACGTCATCTGCGGGGAAGAGACGGCGTACAAATGTTGATACACAACACCAGGTTTTGAAGAGACACCAGATCGCTGTGACAGTGTTCACCTCGGTATGAGGTTGTTGATATGGGTTGCAGGCATGACCATGCGGTGGAGGGATCCTCGACGTTTGGTACAGCTGCAGGTCAGGATTCGCCAGAAAGTGCGCCGGAAGTTGACGTTGCACAACGCGTAGCAAAGTGGGTTGATGGTGCTGTTGATGTAACAGAGCCAGTAACCTAAAGGGGGATAAGAGAGATAAAAAGAATGTTTATTAAAGCTATTGCAAAGACACAGGACGTACAAGGGTAAGATTGAGACGAACAAGTAAGAATCATTTACTAGAGTTGTAGATAATAATATATACATATTATATAATAATAAAGGAGTGCATACTCGCCGGAAGTTAGAGACAAGCAAGACACTCTCTAAATCTGCCAAGCATCCTGTCTCTATAGATCAGAGCAATGCAAGCACACATTTAGCTTGTCCTGTATATTCACCAGAAGTTAAAGACACAAAGGGAATGTATTCAAAAGATTTTATTTTTTTTAGTAGAAGGAAGCTCTTCAGTGCAGTGTGAGTGACTCATAAGAGGGACTGGCTCATTTGCTGAGGCTGATAATAACAACAAATCGAACACCAGTTTTTTTCTTTCTTCACACCGCTATTACTGTTTCGATTCCACAATTTTTCCAGAGGACAACTGGAAACTTGCTGAATGCATCTTTAGTAGCAGTCAAAATGCGGAGTTTATGTAATTCTTATGATGGTAAGAGATCCCATCGTTAATGCGCAAGCTCTCAAATGATAAAGATACGGTTCCAGCGACAGCCCAAACTTTGCATAATATGTCATTCTCTTTAGACTGTGTTTGTGAATATTAAAAAAAAATAATCTTGCACATACCATTAGTGTACCTAAATAAAAAGTTAAGGAGACAGAGTAGTAGTGTCTCCTCGAAACCTCTACATACACATTATACTTCTATTTTTCTTTTTCTGATTCATGAGAAATGTCAGAAAGGACTGGGCTATGCCTCCATTACTATAAAATGGACAGGGGACTCAAGTTTTATATTCCATTTTTTGGTCACTTGTCACAGAGAGGAAAATATGTCCACAAATATATGGCTTGTACTAAAACACCGAAAGAAGCATCACAATTTCTCAGACTGATGATAAAGAGCTATGCCAGCTACTGGACATGAGTTTGGCACCTTTCTCAGACGGACGCCTTCGGGCATGAAATTGGAACCCTATCCAGACTACTTTGGGCAGTCAGGTTGGGTTTTATTTCTGATCTGAGGAAAAAAAAAACTTCGAAGAAGAATGTCGAGGCGAGTGAGGTTTCTTCAAGAAGTGATGGCGTACAGTCCAGAACAGCTGAGGCTTCGGCTCCAAAAATTGACAGAAATTTACACACACACACAAAAAAAAACAACCCAAAAACTTGGACTTGCTGGAGGTCAAAGACAACTTCAGTGACAGAGTATCGTTCATGTTGTGTACAACGACGTATTCTACAAAATGGAGTTTGGAGGAAAACGGAATCTCAAGCAGCTTTTATAGTAGCACAGAGAGGTCTTATTCCATATTAATAATTCATAGCACTTACATAGCAGTCATTCCTGTACATACAGGCTCTGAGCGCTTTACATTTAGAAGTTAATGAAACTTGTATAATATTCAGTTCATATACCCAAGCATACGATGCTCTACACATGGCCTATATACTGCAATACAGTTGTATGGACAAAAAAAACACCATATAACCCACATAAATCTATTTTGTCATTAGGTTTTCGAGCTCTTACATAAATTCCGAGACTGTCATCAGGATAGGTCCACAATTTTTGAGCAAAGTGAAGCCAAATCTGGTTATGACCTAAGTTGTAAATATCCACCTTATAAGTCAACGCGGACCATATTCAAGAGAGTTCTGGCTGGATCTCTCAGTAGTTTGGCATGCCATATTGGTGCAACAGACTGAAACGGAATGGAAACTGTCTTGCCCTTCTTGTCCCTGTCTGCTTCATTGTCAGGTTGTCTGATCAGTAATGGAAGAAGGATATTATTGAATGCTGTGGGTATTCGGATCCGCACTGGAGAATCAAATAAAACTCAGATAACAACAACTACACGTAATTATTTATAAGTGGATCTAGTAGTATTTATAAGTAGACTATCTTGGATGATCAACAAGAGTACAGTTCAGAACTACTCATAACTGATATATGAAGAATTATTGTTCCTTTACTGGTTATTATCGGGGAACACAACATTAATTAAATGTTACTATCAGGATGTGCCCAGTGTATTACTATTATCTCGTTCCACCGACATCAACAAAATAGATATACGAAATAACGTTGCATGATGCACCTCCAAATAATTTAAAAACTTCACTCCTTGACCATGCCGATGAAGGGAGAGAGGATTGTCGTAAATCAACATCAATTTACCTGGAAAGTTACATCAGTGATGTTGCATATTTAATTTAATGCACAGCTTCATAGGTCTGAACCGCTAAATGGACAACAGAAGGATATTATCAGGGTAGCTGGTCAGTAGGATTGTAAAAGCGAATTTGTTTTCTAAGCTGGATGTCAAACAAGTGTCAGTGAACACTATTTCATAGTAGTATACATACATCCTGTATTCGTTTAGCAATACAAATCTGCAGTTTAACCCTCTAGTGCCCAGCGTANTATATGAAGAATTATTGTTCCTTTACTGGTTATTATCGGGGAACACAACATTAATTAAATGTTACTATCAGGATGTGCCCAGTGTATTACTATTATCAGTGATGTTGCATATTTAATGCACAGCTTCATAGGTCTGAACCGCTAAATGGACAACAGAAGGATATTATCAGGGTAGCTGGTCAGTAGGATTGTAAAAGCGAATTTGTTTTCTAAGCTGGATGTCAAACAAGTGTCAGTGAACACTATTTCATAGTAGTATACACATCCTGTATTCGTTTAGCAATATAAATCTGCAGTTTAAGGCTCATTCTCTACAGTGCGGCCGTGTGTGTATAGGAAATAACGATAAAAAAACGCAACTTTATCTTTAACTTTCACTTCCAATAAATCTTCCGAACTCAAAGACAGCATGCGATGTGAACTTTTAAATGGCGACTCTCTTTCTTTCCTCATGAAAATGATCATCCTCGAATATGGTCCTTTTCAAGCTGAAAAGGAAGTTTTTGCTTTCGGGTTTCAAAGATATACCTTATTGGCAGGTTTAGTGTTGCTGTAGGAAACAAATAAAAAGACACACCGTATAATCAAATCATAAACTAAACCTATTTAATCCTACGTTTTTGCATCTGTATAACATTAGGAACTAGAGAAACAGCAGTCACAGTTGCATAAGACACCAATAATAAAGACTGACAATGTGGGTCATCTCAGAAACCAGATCGCTATGTCAGGTGGTCGCCTCATTAGGTCCCATTGTATTTTATGTAAGTACAGCTGATGTTGTTATGATGTTACTGTGAGTGGCAGTAGGGCAAATATTTTGTGGGTGCACAGAGCCAAATAGTTACTTTGAGCACACCGTGCTCTCTCGCCTGGGATAGCCCTACTTCTGCTTGGACTGGTATGCCACAACATCTCGAAAAGCTAGATAGCTAGATTCAGAACCAACGGGAGTGGTAAATC
Source organism: Ellobium chinense (assembly GCA_033807755.1). Lineage (NCBI taxonomy): Eukaryota > Metazoa > Mollusca > Gastropoda > Ellobiida > Ellobiidae > Ellobium > Ellobium chinense. Next base: position 1,646,203 of record JAWQUT010000021.1, on the reverse strand, counting down.
AATTAATTGTGGACTGAACCAAAAGAGAGGCGTGGAACTGTCCTTGACCTACTTTCTGATATGTAACTGCGAGAGGAAATAATCGTCTTTTTTTTTTCCCCGACATCACAAGAAATTTGTCTTCCTTCCCCACTGTTTCCAGTGCAGTTTCCATGCATCTTTCAATGTGATAAAATCCTATTTCAGCCGCCAGACACGTCCCTTGGCACTGAGTCTCTAGAAAACTCCAATGTCTATACAGGCTGCAGTGGAGCGTCCACCTTCCCAAATTATGTATACGGAGCATCACCGTAATCCGTTCAGCACTAGAGGTCTTTCACAAGGCTGTCGGCGCCTTCTGGAGTAAAAACCCCGTTCAGCTGGCCAGTATGCCCATTGATCCTGTCCTCTGTTTGCTTTTCATTACGCTGTACTCCTGGACGCGGCCTGCCCAAATAAAAGTGCCACACGCAAGCGACGGTGAAAACTTGTTAAAAGGGATAGAAGTTCTCCTCGCTGGATCCTTCTTATCACGCCCCGAAATGATAGATGAAGAAGTTTGTTGGTTTAAAAAATTTCTCGCTCCTGGCTACGTCTTTCATATGGTGTATGTTGCCATGGGTTGCCCAAGGATGAATGACAACTTATATTTCTTTATCTTCTTCCTTCTCTCGTCCACCGCCTGCTCGTTTTTGTTTTTTTTTGTCTTTGTTCTTCGTTTCGCCATTGCTCATGATGTATTACTGTCGTTGGGTCAGAGAGTGTCAAGTGTAGATGGTCAATACCGTTGTGGTTGGAGTAAAGATTAACATTGATTGTCTGAGACACTTCTTCTAAAGGGAGCTGTGGGGAGGGGATGAGGTAGCTATGGTCCTCTTACTGTCACGCATCTGTCGACATCCCTCAGTTTCCACGGTTTGAGTAATATCAGTTCCCTTTGCCTCTCCCTTGACTCTTCTTTCTTCCCAGCTGCTCAGTTGGAAGTAATCATGAAAATGCCCCAACGAAGTCAATATTGTGACCTAGATAATCAACTAGGCACAAATGCATTTGTGGAAATAGAACGTTGTTGTACAAGAAATGAAAAAGATGGAGAGTCTACAAAGTTGTATAGTCCGAACAGACCTAAACACAATGTCAGATGTGATGAAGCCAAATAGACTTCCCATGTAGATACTTGAGCCGAAACATGATTTATCGAGAATGCCAGACAGCAATAAATAATTTACGGGCTCACACCAGACCGACCTAGATGTGTTGAGGAAGCCTCAAGTTGCATTTCGCGAAAGGGAGATAAAATTGCTACCAATAAAGTCAAATTAAGCGTGAACAGTCCCGTAGCCCGTTACGCGTAAGTGGGAAACCTCTCGAGCTAGTGTTTTGTGGGGCAAAGTCTCGGCTTTGACTGAGAGTAAGTGTTTTGTGAGGCATTTCTCTCTTCGACGATCTCTTCGACGACATGAATAAGAGACAGAAAATAGATTTGTCAAGAAGATGTGGAGGACAGCACGGGGGACTGAGAAGTAAAGAGGGACACGTGCTGAGGCGAAGTCGGAGGCATTCATTTTTAGGCATGAAGGAGGGAAGGACAAAGTAGGGAATAGGGGGATGAGACATTTGAAGCAAGAAGGCAAATGATGATACATAATGATGGCAAACAAAGGCTCTGACTGGAAAATCTACATGTACTCTATTTCAAAATTTAAGGCACGGCTTAAAAAATAACTGTTAATTGAGCAAGTTTGATCTTAAATTTCAACGACCACAAACCTATGAGTTGTTACATTACTGTAAAGCAAAATGCTACATGAAGCATGCTAGCTTTTTTGCTCGTTTTCTCACAAACTTAATGCCAACCCTTATATGTCTTTTGTAGGTTGAAGAGTCTATTGATTTATTATCTGATTCGTCCCCAACATTGATCGCAGCCATACGTAGCTTCTTTACTAGTGGGGCTATGAATGGAAATTAATAATGATTCCATTTCAAAACTCTTCGAACTCATAATATTGTGATTGAAACGTAGACAATTTATTTTTCACATTCACAGATTTAAAAACTGTCTTGTCATTATTGCTTTGATATATCATCACAAAAGTTTGGGCATAAGTAAGATGTTGGAGTTAGTAAGTTAAATATATTATGTTCAGGGTAAGAAGGCCATGTGTGCTCTTGTTTCACGTGACTGAATGATTCGAGACAGGCTTCAACTTCAAAGTAAGTTGCTGCCGACATTTTTTTCTGAAACCACTTTTTTTTCACTATGATTAACTTTGGGTTATAGTCAGCGATATTTTGGCCGGCCATTAATATAGTTATACAAGCGGATCCGTGATTATAGAGCCCACAACAGTTTCTTCTGGCAATATGAAACTTTCCGAATATTACCAAAGATCGTTTCATCTCCAGAAACTGAGCATTCTCTCAGCACGTAAAACAAGGAAGTAGACAAACCTTTTCGCTCTGTAATACTCCGATACCAGCTATACTATCAAGGATTCCGCAAGATAAGTCAATATATCATTACACTGGGGGTATATATATGCTACTAGATCCAGACAAGTCCTGCATTAAAGCTTCCGCTGTCAGCGAAAAGTGCATTACCAATAGATCGTGGGACTGCATGACAAGCCTCTCATTTTCAGTCAAGAGTGCATGTCATATTGGTTTTCACTGATGGTAAAGTCCCCAAAAACGCTGGAAATTCCAAAATACAGAGCAAGGGTAAAAAGCGTGCCCTACCCAGAGAGAGATAATTTGAATCTAGTCTGTATCATCCACATGACACCGCCTGCCGAACTCTGCCCACTTTGCAGACGACGAATGTCCCTCACTTCCGGTCTCATGGCATAAAGATGGCGAGGGCAGCCAAAGTTATCGACAGATAGATAGGGATGGAGGGGNGGGGGGGGGGGGGTGGATGAGACTGAGGAAGAAGGCAGTAACTGAGAATCCTAGACTAGCTTGGTTGAGGGCAAAGGCCACTCTGCAGAGAAAAGGCTGCAAGGAGGTGCGGGTAGAGAAAGGGGGGTGAGAAGGCATAATGCGATGAGATTCAGCTAAGGAGAGACAGAAAGATAATGCAATGCTGGACGAAATGATAAAGAGATTCCAGTCAATGAATGAATGAATGAATTGATGAATGAAACAGAGTATTCCTATTGGGGAACAAGTGGCAAAAGAAAAACAAAAGATGAGGGGAAGGGATGAATAACGAAACGTCATGGCCTCGATACTTCATGACATGAGGCGACCTGAACTTCCGGTAGAAGGAAAGATGGCGGGCAGTCCAGCGTTATTGATACGGCAGGATATAGACATTCTATTTAGATGTACTCTTCGGTCGGTCTGTGCTAAAAAGGGAAAACTTGGAAAAGAGGGGAGATGAGAGATATAATAAGAAGACTGAAAACATCGAATGTAATTGAACTGTGCTTATTTAGGCCCGCTAGAGTTAATAGACTTTAGCTTTTTCATTCAAAAAAATATAATTGAACTTTCTTTGAAAAAAAAATATGGGCAGAGCAGTTCTTTTTCCACTTTCGAGCGTCAACAGAAACACTTTTTAACAGCATGATAATATATCTGGAATTAACCTTGAATTAAAAAGGGAAAAAAAGTGATGAGTGAGAAAGAAAAGATGAAGAAATTCACAGAAATGATCAGGGACAGACATAAAACAAAAATGGAATAAATACAGCTGTTGACCTTGCATTGTTATCTACTACACTAATAATGTTTTTCTACAACACTTTTCAGCGAATCTTAGCCCACACAAATTAACTACAAATCTGTCAAGGGTTGCCTCGCACCTATCGCTGAAACTTGTCTGTTATCACCTTGTTGGAAATTTTAAGATAGAGAGAATGGCGTTAGTCTGACGCCCTGCCTGGAGTTCTCTGCAGCTAAGTGGGTGTGAGATTTAAGGTTACTTTTAGCTAATTGGGGAATGTTTGTGTAAACGGGCCTTGAAAAGTTGCTTAATTTTCCTGACTTTAACTCACTTACAAAAGAGAGAGAACACACAGAATGAATTGAAGGCGTAAAACTTTAATGTCGGAAGAAAGATACCTGGTCTTTTGCAAGTAGCCTGAAAGACGTTTTGTTACACGTTTCAAGTGCCTCGAACAGTCAAGGGCGATAATAAGATGGAAGAATTGGTGATAATGTTGGTGGTGAGGGGCAAACAGGAGGAGGGTGGAGGATAGAAATTCCGGTACAGGCTATAGACTAGGGAACATTCCTGTTGTTACGGCAGAAATGATCACCCATCATATGGGCTTTCATCTCAGCCAACTGGAAAGACATGGCGGTCTAAAGAGTTGTCATCAGGGTTGGGCAAGTTCACCAAAAAAGGTCACTTCAGATCAAGCTCACTTAGGAGGTAAAACCTTAAGATCAAGTTAAGGTCAGTTCTATGAAAACTGAGCAGTTCTCAAATCAATTCTCTTTAGTTTTTGAAATCGGCATTCAATTCTGATTTTCTAGAAAGATTCGATCTGAACTGAAATATTAGTAGGAATTTAAAGTCCAGATCAAGCACCTAAAATGGATACAGTTCAGATCCAGATCAGTTCGTCCAAAATAACTATTAAGCTTAGATCAAGTTCACGTGAACTGAACTTAAGTTTACGGACTACGTTCATATGACTTCAGACATCTGCCCAACCTGGTTGTCATAGTCTAGAAAAGGGTCGTCACTCCCAAATTCACAGCATCCGCAAAATATGGGAGGGTACAAAGTTCAGAGCATTTAGCCCAAGGAACACATCCGCGCTAGTGCAACAAAAGTGCCTTGATCATTCAAGAACATGGAATCTAACGCAAACAGAGGAGGGGTCACTTGGAAATTAGGTCTAAATTCCGACTTATGACTCAAAAATAAAAATGCAGAGGTCTATTTTCAAAAGTGAAAAGCGAGAAGCCAAGAAGAAGAATCTTTATTACTGAACACAACTGCCTCAAGGACTGGCAGTGACTCGTCTTTGCGTCTCAGTGACTGAAAGAAAACCGTGTGTTTTGAGAAACTTAATGTCTCCTCTGTCTTATGCGAGAGAGTCGAGAAACGAACCAGAAAGAGAAATATTATCAGTAAAAAAAGATCCTCAATGTCCTATCTTCTGTTAGTCAGTGACTAATAAAACAAAACGGTAGACTTTGAGGAACCTCATTGCTTGTATTTGAAGAGCGTTTTTTCAAAACTCAGTAAATGCACTTTCGTTGGAAAAATGAGTTGGGGATGTATTAAAACATGCATTTCTGTGTCAGTTCATTCAAAACATAATTGAATTCGAAATCTGCACTCCTTCAAATTTTATGTCTTTTAACAGTAAATAAAAATATATGTTGTGTGAAGAGTAATTACCTTGATATCATTTCCCCTTATTTCAAAATTATTCAGAGACCACTTAACGAGTTTGGAAAAACGATCTTCATATTCTGAACGAAAAAGTTGATAGCAAGGGAGGCAGAGAAATGTCTATCGCTGGAAAAAACATGTCCCCACGGACTTAAAATTTAATTATCTGTCCTCTCAACAACACACACAAAAAAAATGCTGAATTCTTTCAAAAGCCGCAACGGAAAATAAAAGAGAGCAAGTGAGAAAAATTTTGTCACCGAACTTAAGTTCTCACAACGACTTCCAATGACCTGTTCTTGGCTACTTAGTAACTGACATAACCCTTGGTGATGAGAAAGAGAAGCGACGAGTAAGACAAAGAGAATTTCCTCTTTTGCTGGACAAAACCTATCTTTAAGATCTTATCATGTCTCGCCTCCTGCTACTCAGTGATAAACATAACCCTTAGATTCTCTGTCACGCACGAGCAGTCAATGTACAAGAGGAAAAGGTTAAAAAAAAAAAGCTAGGCTTTTATCGCCACACAAAACTCACTCTCCACGCCATCATGATGCTAGCTGTCTCCTGTTCCTCTTCAGTAACCTAAGAAGAGTCGTAGACGCCCAGACTCAAGTACCTCGTCCAGCTTCTTACATGACAGAGATGGCTGGAAACATCCGCTAATAGCTACTCATTAGGCTGCCCGGTGTCCGGTTTACTGGACGGCCAGATAAAGCGCTGTGTATATCCATCCGCGCTGAGAGCCGACAAGAATGATGAGAAACGGGAGATCCTTGAGGGTTTCTGAAAAGTCGTTTTGGATCTGTTTGAGTGACCAGTGTGGAGGGAGAGCGGTCAGTTACGGGACCCTTCTTATCCTCTTCATATGCCCCTTAGGCCCTTATCTTTCCGCGCTGGATTCCAGTCGGATACGCGACGCCATATATAAAATAGTAGAGAGCTTTTATTTTCAAGTTTGGATCTCTAATTGGCCACTATAATGGCAGAGGTAAGCATGCGCAAATCAATATATATACTGTATATATATTATATTATGGCTTTTCGTGATGCTAAGATAGTACGAAGTATTGCAAGTTAAGAATTCGAATTCTTAACGTCTCTGTGCCTGTCTGCCTGTCTGCCTGCCTGCCTGCCTGCCTGCCTGCCTGCCTGCCTGCCTGCCTGCCTGTCCTCAGCTTGTATGAGTACCAGGGGAAAGCGCCCCCCCCCCCAAAAAAAAAANCCCAAAAAAAAAAATGAGGGGGAGAGAAGGGGGAGGGGGACATGGGAGTCGATCATGGTCTCGAAACTATAAGCGGATAATTACTGGTGGATTAAGAGTTCAAGGTTCCCGAGAGTAATGAGAACTGGGTGAAAGGAAATAATCAGTACAGTTCCCTTGCTCTGGTAGAGCTTTATACTGAAAATAGCCAAACTTATATAATATTATTGTGACGACCACTATTCCCTCCTCAGGCAAATGGTCGTCTTAGACAGATGGCCAATTTATGGAGGCTCAGTTTTTAATTGAGATTTCTAAAATACCTTTCCTCTTTAGTTTTCAAGATCCTATCATATCTCGGTCACAGGCCTGAGGTTGCTGTTGGACACTTAAAACAGGAAAGCTTTCAAAACCACATCGGCATAAACTCATTTTCCCCTGCTACCTCCACTTCGGTCTCAAACTGGGTTGGGTAGAACTGAGATCATATGAACGCAGTTCATGAACTTCAGTACGCGTGAACTTGAGCCGAGCTTAACACTCATTTCGGACGAGCTAATCTGGATGTGAACTGTAGCTAATTTGGGTGCTTGACCTAAATTTCAATTCAGATCACATCTACCTCGGAAATTATAGTCGAATGCCAGTTTCAGAAACCAAGGGACATTGACCTGATCTGAAAACTACTCAAGTTTCATAGAACTCAGCTAAAACCCGATGTTAGGGCTTTTTCCCTCGGTGAACCGAACTTGATCTGCACTGACTTTTTAGGTGAACTTGTCCAACCCTGGTCTAAGACGAACGTCTTTCCCAATTCCTATCTTGCTAAGGTTATTGAGATCCTCTTACCGTCACTGAGAGGGTGCGTGTCCTGAGGGGCTATAATGTAAAAGACTGACAAGAATATTTACATTATGTTTTCACAAAGGCTTAGCTATGCACCTGAATGTGCGATAACGTGCAATTTCCTTTTTCAGTTACAGCTACGCTTAGTCTGCTGTGTATAACTGCAATTACCACCATCCTCGTCAAGCTGCCATGAGCCAGTTTTGGGGAGATTTCGGACATAGAAGAGTTTTAGTTTTGTTGTTGTTGTTGCTGTTTTTGTGGTTGTTGTTGTGTCGTCGTCGTTGTTGTTGTTGTTGTGTTGTTGTTGTTGTTGTTGTTGCTGCTGCTGCGATGTTGTTGTTGTTGTTGTGTTGTTGTTGTTGTTGTTGTTGTTGTTCTATTGTTGTTACCGTTGTTGTTGTTGTTGTTGTTGTTGTTGTTGTTGTTGTTGTTGCTTTGGAAGGATCGAAGGTAATTAGCGGAAGAGAGCGTAGTATAATGCAAGTACAGGAGATTTACTTCATCACTGCTTCGAATGCTCTCAGTCTCTTCCCAGCAACCCGCAGTGTCCAGGGAAGCCACAGATTAAATGTCAAATTAACGAAACAACTGAAAAAAAATCTCTAGTGATTTTCTGGAGTGATAAGATTGAAAGCGTCTTGAATCACCAGAGCAGTCTCTGATTTGTTTGTGGACAATGCTCAAATTTCATAGAACTGCGTGAGGTGGCAGGAAGAAAGTATCCCTTTTCACTAGAACAACAATTATTTTGGTTCAGAGCTAGATTCTTATTAATTTATAGCGTCATTCACCCTTCCCCCCTCCCTCCCAGCCCAAATTTAATTAGTCTACTTCCCGTCGTTTCTTTGACTAATGAGAGAACCAAAGATCTACTTTTCTCGCGACAAGAGAACGAAATGTAGTTACATTCTCCATTGGAAATCTCATTATCACTGTAGATCTATACAATGCACCACATGACGTCGGGTAACTCCAACAACGTAAAGGTCGCAAGAGCCTAATTGATCTCAACATCCAAACCTATCAAAGTCAGTAATAGTCCCTTTGATGTAGAAACAATCGTATAACCTAAACTACACCGCAAAAGTGGTGAATTTCAGTTCTGAATTTTCGTGAAAATGTATTTTTGTTGCAAGCAGTGCTTCCCAGTGGCTTCAGCAGATTTCATGTGTGTCGGCGTTTAATTTGCAAACTAAGGCCGCATAACCCTTTTCATCTAAATCAAAATCGTGCAGTACGTTTATGAATAAGAAAGTCAGTGCGTCATTGTTGGTGTGCAGCAGAGATGTACAGCAAAGCACCAAAAACACGCCAAATGACTGCGTTTCTTGATGCCACTTAGAATGCTTCTGATATTATGCATTAATCAGGGAATAGGATAGCACTTTCAATGAGGCAGTCAACACAAAATGATAAATATCTAGGAATGTGACTTACACTGTTTTTACTGGCTGATACACCCTTTACTACCTTGTGTTGTTGTAACAGCGACACATCTACCCAGATGTCATCCAGTTCAACACAGAGCGTATCCTGCCTCGCTCTTTCATTAACCTCTCCATTAACATCTCCTCGTCAAAATCAAGGATCTCACCCCTCTTCTGTCCACGTACCCCAAGAGAGACCCATTTTCTCTGATCCTTTCAACTCATCGATCAAATGTTGTGTGAATTAGGCTGCTGTCATTATCGTGCTCCTTTTCAAGGGTTAAGGTCTTCCAGACTGGAAACCTTTGGTCGACATGCCTTCACCTTTACAGCTTAATATGTTCTGACAGAATCTGGGCACAGACAATGATACTCTCTCTCTCTCTNTCTCTCTCTCTCCCCCCCTCTCTCTCTCTCTCTCTCTCTCTCTCTCTCTCTCTCTCTATCTCTTTCTCTCTCATATCTCACAAAATAGACTGTGGGATAAAAAAATCAGGGATATTCGATAGATACTAGATAGGCCAAACCATGATAAGCATGATAACCTAATCTCATTTTTATGTCTTTTTCGTTAGGAACTTTTCCCAGGAAAGCATATCACCAGACCTCTCTAGCTTACGCTCCTGCCTTCCCCGGTCATGCATGCACCCTTGGCGTGCATTAAGGCCTCCCACTAAACACTTCGACGACATACTATGGCTCCGCCTCTGACTTTGTACCATCTGCAAAAATATCATCCCTTCACTGTATTAACAATTTGTAGGACATGCCACGTGGTTGGGCACAAGACCATCACTGAAGTAAAAAGTGTTCACAAAGACGAGCGAAGATGCGTTATGAATACCAAGAAACGGCGGTTTAGTGCTAGAGGATACCGTTTATCTCATTTTGTGAAATTTTTGTTGAGTTCATTGAAAAAAATATATCCTTTGCTTTAAGGGTGGGTGCCAATAATATGGTTCAGCGGTTCTTGCTCACATCATTGTAATTTCATACAAACGCATGGCAAGGCCTCAAACACTGCATTGCCAAAGGAGTAATCCACGAATTTCGAATTAAGAGGTGTTGGAGTTCTTGAGTAATATTTAATAGAGAAACTGAAAAGTCTGGGCCACATTGTTTCAAGGAGTAAATCAGTCATTACACAGAACTTGTCCAGCCAATATTACTTTGTAAGAAAGCAAATATTATCTTGTGAGATATTGGTAGGGTTTAGGTACTAGCTTGTGTCGGTAGCAACAAATCCATTCGAAAATGCATAAGTATCACTTCAGTATAGCTGGCTGGTGGTAACTGATAGGACAGTTTCCGTGGAATGGTCCATACGCGATTTCACGTACACACAGTTTCGAGATCTTCGGGTCCCACTACAGTTCTTTTCGAGGTCACTGTCCTGCAGCCAATCAAAATTAGCCTCATGTCGCTATATCAGGAACTCAGCTATCAAACTCTGTAGATGATCGATGAGTGGGACCATCCAAAATATAATTTTCGTTTGTTGCAGAATTCGGGAGTGAAATCATTTTTCTTCACAAAACCATCGAGTTTACGGACAAATACTCAGCAGTTGTGGATAAAGATGAGTTTTTATGAGTATGAGGCATATGAAATGAAAAATGAAGTATAAATTTGTTCTTCTATCGCGATTTTTATTTTCATCATATGGGAGTGATGAGCCTTTCCAATTCAAATAGCTGTATCTCGGCCCAGATTAATGCTAGGCCAACATATTTTGACCAAAGCAAAGCCCATACATTAAGCTTTCTTATAATACCAGTAACTTCATTTCTAAAAAAAAAGCGACTTCAAGCTCATTTTGATTGACTGCGAGACCTATACCTATTGACCCCATTCAAGACATCCTACTTATTATTTCAAGAAGAAATTGCCCGCCGGGCCCGCAAGTGGACTCGCGGTCCTCACGATTGTTTAGCTTAATGAAGCAGACTGACCGGTGGTCAAGCACGTGCTGAAGCCTGGAGCTGGTCAGATTATGTGCAGATATACGCTTAGGCAGAACGTGAGTAACGTGTGTCGGATGCGTGGAGACCTTGTTACAGGTTGTGTTGCATGCCTGCTTGGCATGCATGTCGAGGTGAGCACTAAAAAAGTAATCAAGAGCTGTCAGGGCCGTCGACTGACTGGAGCCGGATGGAAGAGAATACTGGGTTGTGGGAGGAGCGAATAGCTGATAACCACAGTAAGACTTCACTAACTCAAATTCCGAGTACAGCCAGGGAAGAAAGGAAGAAAGGGGAGGGGGGAGCTTTACAAATTCGACTTGTGTGGAGTTCACGCTGAAAAGATTATAAGGAAGGTATCAGAATATTATAACAAGTAAAAAAAATATGAAGAGCACATGCGGTTCGGGATCATGAGATCCTTTTGGACATGGAATTCAAAGCTGAAAAGGGAGGGGGAGAGTGGAAGAGGTTTAAATTAAGAGCTTGCGCATTAACGACGGGATTTTTCACCTTCGTGAGAATTACATAATGTCATCGCTGCTGAATGCGCCGATTTGAAAAATAAATGCCGTTTGCGCTAGACCTATGGGCATACTGTTTTAATGAGCAAATATATTTCCCTTATTTATCAAGCTATCGAAATGGAAGCCAGATCATCTACATGCAAAGTTAATGCAATTCTTACGATGGCAGGAGATCCCATCGTTAATGCACATGCTCTCAATTTTCTACAATAAAACTTGCGGATATCAATGAGACCCCGAAAAATCAAACCACACTGCTGTGATCCTTGTACAGTTTGCTAGTTTTGCTGATGCAGCATCACATCTGACAGGAATGTTCAGCGTTTGAGATGGGTTGTCAGCGAAAATATGTCAAGTATCTTACATACTGTAGATACGAACACAAGGTTTTAGGTAGAAACGAGCACCGATCAACACACTCACTAAACCACGGGTTAATAAAGGGCAGGGCAGTTGAGAACTTACGCAGTAACGATGGGCTCTTTCACCATAGTAAGGGTTACATTAACTCTGTATGTTGAACGCTATTTAGGGCGCATTTAGAACCGATGCACCAATGTAATTCTTACGATGGTAAGAGATCCCATCCTTAATGTACAAACTCTCAGGTAATCCTGGAAAACATTTTGAAAGAGAAAGAAGGGACATCCATTTTTCCACCATTTCTTTACCCTTTGTCAGAATACGCTACTTTGTATGTGTTTCTTTCTTTCTTTCCTTCTTTCCTTCTTTCTTTGCTCTCTTCCCATCTTTCTTCTTTCTTGCTTTTTTTCTTCCATTGTTATGAATTTTGTTCATGCCATGTATTGTCAGGAATATTGGCTACTAGCCTAAATAAAGATTTGAACTCTTGAACTCTTGTAATATAGCCTACTGAACGCTGTTAGCGTGTATCTAGTATTTCCCTACTGTCTGCCCACGAACAAATGGCGCAGTGTCATATCCCAACCTTGTCCCCACAGCCTTCGCATTATCATCACCATCATCATTGTCGCTTTCATCATTATCATCATCATCATCATCATTATCNAAAAAGTATGTCCGACCATGTGTGAAAAGTTGCGAAAACCCACACACACACACACACACAACCCCACCACCACCGTCATTTAGATCCATTCGATGAACAGATAACCGATGTAGGATGTCCTGAAAATCTAGTTTTAACTGAATGCCATTATAAAGTATTTAGTATTCCCGTTTCGAAAAGGCAAACGTCAATCATCAAATTATCACTATCGTCATCATCATCATCATCATCATCATCATCATCATCATCATCATCATCATCATCATCATTATCACCATTATTATCATCACCATCATTATCGTTGCCATCACTATCACCACCACCACCACCACTGTCAAGGCGATACTGTCTGGCTGTCTTTCTAGTAGAGTAATAGAGGGCAGTTATATGTTTTAAACTATTAGATATGTACTCAATAGCAGACAGCTTAACCTATCTGCCCTCATTGAAGACTGCGAGGGCATGCAGAGCACTTTCAGAGCCAATATCTCAGAAATAACAATAACAATTATAATATGGTGAAAGACAGAAGTACAGCTTCCAATCTTATCTTTATCTACAGCTCTCATTATTCAGGCCTTAGGGCAAGTTTTCCCATCCCAGATTCCCAGAGTGAGCACCATTAGTCAGATACAAAGCAGCTTCGTTACTTGTACAAACAAAGGCCAGTGCATCGGTCGAACAGCGAGTGAGTTTGATTATTTTCACGGCCCTTTCGTTCTGGTGCGGCTTTTTGGCCTGACCCCAAAGATGTAATCTTGTGATGGTAAAACTGTGGTGAAAGATATGGAATTTCCAGCACATCATGCTGTCAGTGCTCGAGATTTCGATCCTCAAGAGTGTATGTTAAAGGACAGTATATCCATTTTCTTAAAGGTTAAAGAAATGTAAAAAAAAAAAGACAACAACAAAATATGCTGTTTCCAACTAGTCTTAAGGGTATTTCATTTTAATAAACAGGTATATCTATCTTATCAAATACAATATTGACACGAAATTCAAATCATCAAATGTCACACACACACACACACACACACACACACACACACACACACACACACACACACACACACACACACACACACACACACACACACATACACACATACACACAAAGGCAGTGAAAAAGAGTGGCAGAAAGATAGAGAGAGATACAGAGAGAGAGAGGAAAAGACAGAGATAGATGCATTCATAATGAGAAACGTGCGTGCCCTCAATACAGTCCACTTCGCCTATTCGCAAATTCTCGGAAGCATGGGCAAGCATGATTGCTGTAAAATGGCCTTGCTCTTGATCAATGATATCCAGAAGGTAAATACGGTATTTTATCATGTGAAAAGAAATTAATTAAACACATGTTGCCATTAAGCTGGGTCAACTGTACTTTATAAATGCATGTCCTAAATACAGTCCCCTAACAAGCATCTGGGAACAGTATGATGATTAACCCTTTGTTTACCGGATCACTCGCCATTGCCCGTCTCCGAGTTTCACCGCATCGCCTGCTGTTGCCAGCTTTACACCCTTAGCATCATGATGATGATACAGTGGAGAAATACTCTATTTGAGACGTATAATATCGTCAGTCCTCGCATGAGACCGGCCATATTTACATATGACGTATAGACAGCCTGGCCGATTATATGCGAAGACCATCGATATGTTGCTTCTAATTAAGTTGCGTCCCTTGACATGGATTTATAATAAAGAAAAGGGTGGGTGTCTAGGCTGGTAGTTAAAAGGTTCATATTACTGGGACATTTTTTCATCGTTCTCCATTCTCCTTTGTTTTCCCCTCCTCCTGCCCTTCCCCCAGTTTTGTTTCAGTCCCTACTCACATGCCCTTTAAGCACAGATCTCAGACTAATGCATTTCCCCGAAATGAAACAAACGGGACACTCAAATCTGCCCGGACTCGTCCCTCTCACCATTAAATCCATTCTGGCCTTGTTTTTTACCACGAAACCAGGACTTGGAAGGTGGAAGAGGTTCGATTGTAAGTTGCTGAGATACAATTCCTTCCTCCGACCAAAGTGATCCCTCAAGCTCTCAATTAAGAGAGAGAACTCCCAAATCTCGCGTAATGCTCTCGCGAGAACGAGAAGGGTCACGTGGCCCATCATGGCGGGGTCTGGTACTGGGATTGGACAAGCAAGCAACTAAAGCACAACTGAGGACAGCGAATCTGCGCCTCGACCTAGAATTACAAGGGATATTAAGGAGAATTTACCCAGCTTTAAAACACGTTTAGTGCGTCGCTTCTCAAACTTGATATGCGCGGTATGCATTTGACGCCCGTTTAAGAGTCCTCTGTCTTTTTTTTTTCTTTCTTTCTTCTTCAAAAATTTCATTCGTCCTGGCTATAAGGACCTACTTTGTCACTCTGTTATTCTTTCGCTCTTTTCCTTCTATTGTGGCATGACGGCCGTTTCTGCGTTACACCCTTTCTTTCTTTCTTTCTTTCTTTCTTTCTTTCTTTCTTTCTTTCTTTCTTTCTTTTTTTCTTTCTTTCTTTCTTTTGTTTGTTTGTTTGTTTGTTTGTTTGTTTCTTTCTTTTGTTTGTTTGTTTGTTTCTTTCTTTCTTTCTTTCTTTTCAATAATGAACATGGCATGCAAAACAAAATGACAACAATGTGGCATTATCATCAGTAGATCTAGACTTACTGTATTTACACAAACGTGCATACTTTGTTTGCTCCGAGGGTAGGTGGTAAACCAGATTTACGTAACGTGATATGAGAAACTCAAAATTAGGCATTATGGTAAAATTTTGTTTACTGCGGTATCAAGATAAGATACATTTAAATTGAATTTTGCGAAGTTTTTCATTGACCACCAGAATATGAAAAGTCTCAAAGCTCTTCCATAATGACACTATTTACGAGTAATGAAGCGCTGTGGTCTTTGCTAATTTCTGTGCATGCTTGTCATTTACATTACAACCTTTACAACAAAAACACATATTGTCCTTTCTCCTTTTTTGTTTCCATGTTTCATTTTTTAAAAAAAAAATCCGACTTTTCCATTCGCCGATGGTACGGAATGAATATAATGGAAGCTACTCTTTTAAAAGGCATCCATCTTCTTGAAGGAAACACATTAATACTAGATATCCTGTAAAACTAGATACCCTTTTAGAGGTTTTAGCCTCGAAGAATTCTCATGATCAAACAAAGGATGGTTATATGAGATGTTTATGATCCAGACGGTACCACCGAGGTGAAGTCGATAGAGCGCTGCCGCCATTATTTCGTTACAATGCGATCGCAGTGCCACTTCTGGTTTTTACTACGTTCTTGACAGGTGACAGGTGACAGTGTGCTTCAGCGAAATGATAGGTTCGTGTTAAAGGCTTCAGTCGATGGAGTTTGTAGCTGCAGTCAATGCACAGAACGTCACAGCATGCTAGATTGTAATGTAGGCCTACATTTATTATGGAGACAATTACTTTATTGGTTGCTGTATTAACGGTAGCCTTCAATGGACTTTGTATTGTCTCCCTGGTGAACCGCTTCGTAAGTAATAATTCTCATCTGGTTCTAGATTCCACACTCTCGTATTTAGCATTTATACTTTTTTCAAACTACAGTAGAACATTACACTACACTACACTACACTACACTACACTACACTACACTACACTACACTACACTACACTACACTACACTACACTACATTTCACTGCACTGCACTACACTACACTACACTGCACTACACTACACTACACTGCACTGCACTGCACTGCACTGCACTGCACTACGCTACACTACACTTACNACACACACACACACACACACACACACACACACACACACACACACACACACACACACACACACACACACACACATACAGAAAGTCTCTCACTTCCTTTCTCTCTCGATTTCTCACACTCCTATTCTCCTTCTTACTCACGCTCTTACTCTCTCTCACACTCACTCACTCACTCACTCACTCACTCACTCACTCACTCACTCACTCACTCACTCACTCACTCACTCACTCACTCACTCACTCACTC
>JAWQUT010000021.1:1601489-1629703 GCA_033807755.1 Ellobium chinense | reverse complement strand
ATACACACATAGCTGGCCTTCCCGCCCGTCTAAACTACTTTGCACTGCCTTTTTGTCACCCCAACAAGAATGCGATAAGAGAATTCATTCAGTTTCTGGCACTGAGTGAACACTTTATCGCTGGACAGCTGTAAACCAATAATACCAATGTATTCTTACAATTGCACCTTCATATGCAATAATAATTGACAATGTGTCATGACAAGGGCAATAACTTTCACAGCTAACTGTAATATTAGGATTTGTATGATTGAGGTGCGCGAAACATTGAGCGATGTTGCTAAAATGATGGAAAGTGTCCATATATTGTCATAGTCTAGTCTAATCCACTTCAATTTATGTTTCCACCATGATTTGATTTAAAACTGTGTAGTCTGACATTTTAAAACTAAAAGAAAGCAAGGGAAAAAAAACTCAGACAACCAAATTCTTCAATGCAATAGTAGGATTTTGGAAAAAAATTTCTGCCACAAAAAGATGGCATTTAAAGGCTATCAGCCTTCATCTCGCTACAATTCTTCAGTATTTCCGATTCGATCTAGACACAGACGAAATTTTTAAAGAACAAGGAAGACATTTAGAATGAATGTGCTTCCCAGAATAATAGTTTTTGTTAAAAAAAACAAAACAAAACAAAACACCATCTTAAAACCAAAACATTATAATCTGATATTGAAAACGAAGAAAATGGAGAAAACGTAGAGAGGAAAAAGGAAAACAGATCGAGAGAATCTTGAATGGAATTAAGTAGTGTTTTAACCGCATAGACTGGTTAAAAAAGAGTACCGGCTAGGATTCAAGTATGGCCGGGAGAACTACACAGCAAAAGAAACGCACAGAGCAGGGCACGGTTACAACGCTGTTAACATGGAAAACATAATCTGATTGTCGCAAAATCCGGAACGAACCACGAGGTTACAAAATAAACCAAACCCAGAGCTGCATTGTCTTCCCCCAGTTAAAGCATAAAATTCTGTGGTGTTATGCACCAAGAAGGAACGGAAGGGCGTGGCTCAGGAACAAGAAATGGGAAGGTCCTTATCAGTCAACATAGCAGAAATTACGTCTCTTTAATTCCTTTTATTAGCCATTTTTTTCCGGACTCCTTGTACAAAGCCATAACTTTGTTGTTATGGAGATTGAAAATAAATGCACCACACTGAAGACATTGCTCATCTTTCTGATTCTCCTATCAAGGAGTGAGAATCTTCATCTTTACTTCCTCTTCTCCACCACTAAAATATCGCCACACACCTGAGATACGATCTTGCATGACAGAAATTATGACTCTCCAGTTCCTTTTATTACCTGTTCTTACAGACTCCATGCACAAGGACATAATCTTATTGTTATGGACCATAATAATATATGCTCCGCACTGAATACACCGCTCATTTTTTCTCTATTTGTGGACCTCCTGTCAGTGTGTAGGAATCTTCACCTTCAATTCCTCTCCTCCACTACTAAACAATCATCATATTTCTGGGACACAGTCTTGAAAAAGTTGTAGGATAATGTTCTTTCCAAAGTTCGTGTCTTCATTTAAGATGTACAACGTTCCTCGGCCCTACTCTGTATTTCACCATTGGCATGCAATGCTTTTGTGTGGCAAGTGGATACGCCCCTGATCTCCCTCCTGAAGAAAGACTGATATTTGAATGACTATCCCAAGAGATCAAGAAAGCTAGTATATAAGGGATACGACCCAATTATAGGATATGCCAGAAGTCCGGCATCGGCTCGTTCATCCATCATCCATTTTGTTCGTACCACCACCTGGGGTTAAGAATCTCTCCCCTCCTCCCCTAACCCCACCATCTCCATCCTCTTGCAAAAAGTTACTATTTTTCTATCGGTTAGGCCAAACAAAATCTTTTTGCGAACACTCTACCCCTTACCAAGCGTGCAAGAATCCCCTCCCCTCCTCTTCTCTCTCCCCATAGACACGCCCTCGTTTTCACCATTTCTCATAGATTCGCCCTTGAGGTAGTTGTTCTCATCTTTCCCCTGTTATCGAATGTTCAGACCGGATGTAGATTTACAGCGCCCGGATCCTGGGCCCATAACCGGAACGACGCAGACACAAATCACTTGGACAAGTACCCCTGACAGTCCGGGTTGGCTAGATCGTGTTACTAGAGCTACTTTAGTCTTGCACCTTATGCCGCACGGGCCGGGCCGGGCCAGACCGTTATATCGAAAGTACTTTTCTTTTGCCTCTTGCTCCGAGTCTGTTCGTTGTATCCGAGGTACTTTTATCTGTCCTGTACCATATGCCCAGGCAAGGCCGTTATATCGGACGTACTTTTGTCTTGCTCCTTACGTCAGACCAGGTCATGCCAACCCAAGCCGTTATATCCGGAGGTACTTTCGTTGTTCCGCTTATGTTAGGCCAGGCGGTCACAGCAAAGGTAATTTTGTCTTGCTCTTTACGCTCGGCCAGGCCAGACTTATTGAAGTACTTTTGTCTTGCTCCTTACGCCAGGCCAGGCCAGACCAGACCACGCCGTTGTATCCGAAGCTACTTTCGTCTTGTCCCTTACATCCTGCCCAGCCAGGCTGTTATAACCGAGGCACTTTTGCCTTCTCTTACGCTACGCTAGGTCAGACTGTTATTTCTGAAGTATTTGTGTCTTGCTCCTTACGCCAGGCCAGGCCAAGCCGTTATATCCGGAGATACTTTCGACTAGCCCCTTGCACTGGGCCAGGACATTATATCCGAAGTGCCCGGCCAAGCCGTTATATATGAGGTAATTTGCCTTGCTTCTTGTGCCAGGCTCGGCAGTTGTGGTACTTAGGTCATGTATCTTATGCCACATCAGGCCGTTAGAGCCGAGATACTTTCGTCATGCTTCTTATACTTGCAGGCCAAGCCAAGCTTCCTTATACTACCAGGCCAAGCCAAGCCAAGCCAAGCCAAGCCAAGCCAAGCCAAGCCAAGCCAAGCCAAGTCAAGTCAAGCCGTTATATCCGCGGTACTTTTGTCTTTTCTTTTACGCTCTTAAAATCACAGCCCATCAGATCGATGTCAGTCGTTTGAATTTAATTAGAAGGATGTACGAGGCCACAGGGGACACTAAATTAATAATGGTAGTTCCTGGCCAAGCTTTTCTTAAGGGAATTGTATGTGCGCTTGGAGGCAGACTGACGCGGGCTGGGAATCTAATGGTTCTATCTACTGAAATGGTGTTTTGAGAAACTTGAGTATGGCCTAACAGTAGTAGATAGCACCTGTAATCACAACAGATTTAATGCACTTAAAATAGAAACAAATGGTGCTTTGCATGAACATAACACGGTCGATGCTGAGTACTGTTAACAGGCAACAGCAGGTACCTTTCTCTCAAAATCGGCATTTTTGCAGATAGAACCCTTTGTCTCTTATCCTGCGTGGTCTTGGTCTGGAACTCGACCTGTGCTCCTGAGAAGAAAGACTTGACTTAACCAAGCATATTGTATACGCTTGCAGTAACTGGACTAGTGAGTATGACGGATGTATTGATGGTTATTAATTTTGTTTCAGATGACGCTAGTTGGTGGTGATGATGGTAGTAGTGTTCATGGTGGTGGTGATGGTGATAGTAGTGATAATGGTGGTGGTCTATGATGATGGTGAAGACGGGAAGCTTTTGTCCCGATACTTCGAAAAAAAATGTTATCTTTATTGTACAGGAAGTTTCATTTGTTTGTTATTTGTTTATTCGTTTGTTTGTCTATTTGTTTGTTTGTTTATTTGTGTGTTGAGGTAAAGTTGTGAGCCGTGTCAGTATGATTACGGCTATATTGCGCCAAGGGATTTTACAATATTATTGTGATACGAAGTAATTATTCTAAATATTCTACCTCATAGTATACTCATGAACTTTTCTGAAGAAGTTGTTCTCCTTCAATGATGTTGGTGGTGATAGTGGTAAGGGGTTATGGGGTGAGAGCCGACTGTTTGAGCAGAAAAGATAGTAGCTTGCACTCACGGTTTGTTGCTGGTCGCTAGTGTTGTTTCTAGAGTAGGCAGCGGTTAAAACGAATCCGCGGGATCAAAGACCTATGTTCGGTGTAAACAGAGTATCGGCACAGACAAACAAGCCTAAACAGAGGAAAATAAACGGAGTTTCTTGTTTCCTTTCGTTTAAACAGTACTTTCAGTATAACCGTTTTCGTTTTAACCATCCACATCTGTACTTGCTTTTATAGCTATTTTCGTCATTGTCGTTGCTGCCGTCCTCTGTTTTTGGTGTTGATGTCGGGATTGATGGTGGTGGTTGTAACACCGTATAGCTGTGTTGGCCGGAAGAAGCCAAAATGGGATGGCCGGATGGAGAGAGAGAAGGACAAAGCCAAAAGACGAACATGGCATGACGGCATACAATACATTTAAGGGCCACGTTGTTTAGAGGAGGTAAAAAAAACTTCGAGGAAAGGACGGACAAAAACAATGAAGAAAATGTCAGACTTGGTGTCCTCGATATTCGTACACTGACCCCTTGGTATTCAATCCTCTATTGATCTCTTAATCCTTCGATCACTTAACCTTTGCACGGGCCCTTTACTANTGGTGGGGGCAAGAACATCCTCCTCTTTAGTCAGATATTGAAACATTTTTAAAAAAATCGGAAATAAAGTCTCAAATCACCTCGTGAGGGGCATTTTTTTTAAAAACAATGCCACTTCACTCTAGTATTCATTCAATTCATTCATAATAATACATTATAGTAGTGCGAGTACAACAATACACGACAAGGATGCCGCTTAATTGTAATCCTCCTTATCGAACATGTTGCTTAATCACAACATTTTATCGCCGAGAAATTATCTAGTTAATAGCTAGTTAATTAAAAGAGAACAGCCCGACTAAATCGCACCGTTCGTATAATTTTCTATTTCGTTTTTCTACATTTTTGGTGAGTAGCCATCCAACGGAGTCAGTTATGTTAAGTGTTACCCGAAGTTCTGAATAAAGCACCGACTTCAACTGTGTTGCCTATCTCATCTGTAGCCTAGGATCTGGGAGGGAAAGTGGGGAAGGATTGTAAAACTTACCGATTGTAATCGTGCTGACGCACAGTATTAACAGCCCATATTAAACAAACAAACATACAAAGAAATAAACAAACAAACAAACAAACTTACTTACTTATCTATCTACTTACCTTCCTACATACATACATACATACATACATACATACATACATACATACATACATACATACATACACACACACACACAAACAAACAAAACAAAACTTCTCGTATAATATGTAAGATAACATGACAGCCGGAGCTTTAAAAACAAAGCGTCACTCTTCAGGATAGGTGAAACAGACACCATCATCAGAGACCACCACCACCGCCACATCATCTTCACCACCATCATCCCCACTCCCCCTCTCAAATCCTCTCTTGCGCAACGTTGTCAACTGAAGCTGCCGCAGATTTGGCATTTCCCGTCCTGTCCCAGTCTGATAAACAAACGATGCAGGCAATACAAGTGGGCGGTGCAAACCGTTCAGAAAAGGTAAATTAAAGCAACAAAGAAACAAATGAAGCGACGCTCGCTATCTTAAATCATTGGCCATGTCTCATTACAGATTTTTAGATCTGTAGAGTTTCGGGTCCAAATGCGACCTGCCCATGAAATATAAGCGCCATGTGCCGTGTGTCGCCCCCATAAATATGGCTGACTCCGTTTAATGGAGAGCTCATAGGAGTGTGGAGGAAAGTTGCAATTAAGCAAAGAAGCGATTAATCGGCGCACTTTTCTACGATTTTTTTAACTTTGTTGTTTACCGAAGAATGTTGCGATTAGACGGAAATTTCTACGAAGCAGATTACGGTTAAATGGAGACAACTGAATTTCGTGTGATCTCATTCCTTGCCAAAATGGGTATGTCAGAAGGACGGACGAATGGACGGACAAACACGAACACATACAGTTACAGAACGAGTGATATATATAGAACGAGACCGTTCAGAGGCGACTCTCAGTCTTTGAGATCAGTAAATGTTCTGTGTCTTGTTCTCTTGAAATGCGTTTAAAATGACAAGCAGTGTATCAAAAGAACAACACTATCTTGATTCTGTATGTACTGGCATTATGGAAAGAGCAAAAGTACACTGAAGTTATCTCAACGTGATAGCAAATAGATTGCTACCATCAACCCCAACAACAGATTGCCCGAGAAAGATAGATTGTATTGCTAAAACAATTTCTCGAATCATCACTTTCGCAAGGGGTGAAGGACACTCTCATTGTCAGTTACCATAGGCGGCACCACCCAGTTACTATAGGCGGCTTGAGAGACCATTGAGGTCATGGACCTCAGTTCCTCCGCCCAGCCCTACCCTCCTCTTCCCGGTCTCTCATTCACTCCTCTCCCAAATAAAATATCTATGACATCCATGCTGTCCTGATGCCCTAGCTGACCGCTAGGCCTCGGTGTTTTGTCTGTCCATTCTATAACTAGTATAACACCCCTTACCCAGCCCATAATTTCAACTAAATAAAACACAAGCACAAAATCCATGAAAACAAAGACATGTCATCTCCCTCCTGTTGCTATGGATGTGTTCCGACCCTGGATACTGGCTGTTAAGACGGCGAACTCTTTCTTAAGGGCACAATGACTAATGAGTTGATCATACACCGAATAGCCCATTAGCTTGCTGGGATTTGTCTCCTAAACTATCTGAGGGGGTCTGCAAACACTAACCAAGATATACGTTAGATGGCGTAAGACTCGGAGAAGTAGAACAAGGAAATTGGAACAAAAACAGAAGACACTTGGGCCCCTAAGGAAAACAAAACAATATAAACAGGAAACTGGGACAAACGAAAAGCACCTGTGGGTAGCCAAAAACCCGACGACCTGGCCACTGTTCACACTTACGACCTGGTTTAGTTTGGCAAAGGCGTTAGTGTTTTGTAGATTTTACACTTCCGCTGCAAATATTCAATACTTAATTAACCCAGTTTACATATGAATATTTTAATAACATAATTATATGTATAAACAGGATAAATTCATCTCCTACTCGCATAATATGAATAAAAAAGTGTAGAAAATTAAAAATATTTACTTCCTGGTACATAGACTGAAGACATATTCTCTGCAAGGTTAAATGATAAAGGTTTATACTATACTACCATCCCTACAAGACAGTCAGACAGAAATACTAATGTAATTTTGTTTCTTCAAACAATAGAATTATTCATATAAGTAACAGTGGTCAGATTAGTAGCATAAAGAGTGAAAAAAATTATAGACTCACTTACAATCTATGATAATTTAAGGAAACATATTCTAATGTTGAGTTTCTTAAATTACAAAACCGCTACTTCAGAATGAAGTTTGCAAATTATATACTCTTTAAACTATAGGATTGTTCATTACAGTAATTTTGACTAGGAAGAATATATTTTACAAAATCAAAGAACTTTATCTCCAAAGCTCATTCATTAATATAATTATTCCTTTGAAAGCGCCTAACCGTAAGCTGATTAGTTGCAAGAATTTCTAGATAAATAATCCTGTCTTTTACGTGCTCTGAAAAAGTCGCCAATGAGCGGGTCAGCTCTAAGAGTACAGACTGGCTGCGCGTATTAGCAACTCCACAGGAGCTTTAAAAATTGCTTTTATAAAACATCTTTGATCCCAGCCGCACAGATGAATGGAAACACCGTCCATATTATTATGATACTGGCATCAGTTCAGTTCTCGCTAATCAGGTCCAAG
Organism: Ellobium chinense; assembly: GCA_033807755.1. Taxonomy (NCBI): domain Eukaryota; kingdom Metazoa; phylum Mollusca; class Gastropoda; order Ellobiida; family Ellobiidae; genus Ellobium; species Ellobium chinense. The sequence goes on along the minus strand of JAWQUT010000021.1, from coordinate 1,621,973 downwards.
GATGTCACACTACCATCCGTGTCCGCGATGCAAGCGGAAATGTTGGGGGAGGGGGACATGGGCAAGTGGCCCCTCTGCCTATGGATGATGAGCTCTAGATCCGGCACTTTACTCTTTCATGTCCCACTGTCTCTCTTTCTATCTCGGTCGCTTTCTCGGCAATGATAATGGGGCGAAGCAGATTCCACCAAGTCCGCTGGAGCGCATAGTGACTATGACGTCATCCGTACAAGGGGATAACGGCCCTGCATTCGTCACGATTTGGCTTGTCGTCCCATGCCCGGATCATGAAGAAACATGACCTTATAAAAACTCTATACAAAAAAAGTGGCACATAACATCGNGGGGGGGGGAGGTGGGGAAGGAATCAAGATCCGTGCAAAAACGCCTGGTGGGGAGCAGATGGGGTAAGGAGGGGTGGGATGGACAGGGGGCGGGGGCACTGACCGGTTTATCACGGCCCTGGCCAATTTTGACTCACATTCCCTGATAAGGATAATGAGCGAGTGCCACTTGGATGCAGTGGCTATGAGGATTACGGAAAATGCATGCGTCAAGACTTCGTAACAATCAACATAAACCAATCTGTTATTGGCTGCGAGTCCATAAGAGGAGTATTTTGTAGCAGAGAGGCCAAAACCCCGGTCGTTATGGGCCGTTCTGATGATCTCACCTCATCAATTTACGTTGTGACCGGGGGCGTTTTGTAAATTGATCTGGGCATATTTAGGGCGATATTGGGTCATGAATGTCAGCTGGCTTTTGTCCCGGTATGTGGCCACTGAATCCGATGCGGCGATGAAATAGTATATATTATATGATTTTGTGGAGGGCAAATAGTTAATTGTTCTGTGAGACAGAAAGGGAAAGAAAGAAAGAGAGAGGCAGAAACAGCCGGTAGAAAGAAAGAGATTATGAGAAAGAGATGGGAAGGGGTAGAAGTGGGAAACGGGAAGAGTTTGATAGCTCCACAGGAAAAAAAAGTCTACAGAAAAGACAAAGCGAAGTCAAGGTATAATGTGACACAAATAGAACATACCTCCCCCCCCCCCNCCCCTCTCTGCATCCTTGTCTAGCATATTATTGTTTACCAGTGCGTATCATATAGTTACAGACATGACATGGGCAGAATGCATTTCTCATTTCTCAAAGAACAGCAGTTTGCAAACTGGGCCGTTTTTGTGGCTACTACAACCCAATACGTCCACAAAATGTCACAAACGAAGTAAGTCACAAAGTCATTGGTTAAAAAACTGCACCAGAGCTTCAGATCAGAAATATTTTGCCAACTACAAATTTTTCCCACTCCTGCAAAACTCATACAAATGAGAAAGGCGAACTGCCTGTGAATATGACGAAACAATATTTGGCACAGACGAATCGGAAGTAGTTTCCTAGCATAGAAACAAGAAGCAGAATGTTATGAAACGTGACGCAATGCACGGAACCCGGTCTTCCTTGGATAAAACACAGCTCTTTAGTGACCTTGCTCCCCTTAAAACAATTATGGTGATTAGAAACATCACGATCTGCCTATTGTCCCTTCTGTGCTCTCCGAACAAGGCCATTCGGAGACATTAAACAAAGCCAAAGTTTCTCTGTAGATTTTTTATTCTGTGGAAAGAGATGGCAAACACAGTACTCATGATCCATTTGGAAATCTTAAAGACCCGCCCGGGGTATAAAAGTGGAGAAAGGCATAATATGACATTTCGCTAATTGGAATTCCATCGCACACTTCACATCAGAGCGCTTTTTTTTGGTTGAATTTCAGGAATAAAACATTTCGTGTTTCACAGATTATTACGAAAGTAACTCAGAAAGTTACGGTGAAGAAAATTGATATAAAAAACTCTAAAAGCAAACCCATCTGCGTCAAAGTAGTGTCCACGGCCATTTATATGCCAATTAACGATCGTATGGCCCAGCTTTAAAGTTTGTTTCTTTTTTCATAATCCAGGAATAGGTTAACGGGCATGAATATCATTTACCGGGTGCTAAAATTGTCGACTCCGCTACCTCAATGTCCGGGTTTACCAAACTGTTCCCAAAGTGTTACAGAACTAAAACCCACCTCATTTCTTTTTGTTAAGGATCCAATCCGTAATGAATATATATGTGTGTATATATAATATCCCTGAGAAAATCCCACATGGGTCGTAGGAAAAATAGACAGCATGGATGTATCAGGTCATATGTCAGATATTAAATCAAATCTGATAATAAGTTTTGATATAATTTTATTCAGAATTTTAAGTCGATTTTGAGTACATTTTATCAGAATTATGTGCTTATATAATATCGGAATTATGTGCAAGCTCAAAAAACAATTCCATGAAGAGTTAGGTATCTTCATGCAGTAAAAAGACTCCGTGTCATCTTGGTTATATTCTTTCTCTGAACCTCATTTCATTTTTCTTGTTAAACACGACGTTATACAAGTACTTCGACATGTATGATTTAACAGTCAACATAATTTTGACTCTTATGAACGAGCTAACTGGGGATGGTAATGGCAAAGATCGAAGAGGACAATTATTACTGTTTTCCAGTGCAGACACACGATTTTGACCTGCGCACGTGTAATATCGATATATCCGACCTTCAAGTGGGTCTTTGGTGCAACTTTATCAATGGAGCTGTCGATTACATAATGAAGTACTCATTGAGTTGTTGACCGAATTTCCGCCCACAAAAAACCAGGAGAATACTGAGCACAGAAAGAGCGCCTTTGTTCTCGGGGCCCAGCGATAGATTAATGTTAGCTTGACAATGTAACGGTGACAGTGAGAAAACAGCATTGCCCTCCAAAGCAGTCTGGACAATAGGACGAAAGGGGAAACGGTTATTTGTTGGCGGTGAATTTCGTGTGCAGGCTCCGATCAGAATGAACGTTTCTCAAACTGAGAGTGCAGGGTAACCAAGGGTTGAAAAAGAACCTCGAATTGTTCGGTCAAAACGTTAAACACTGAGTTGTTTTGCGCATTATACATTAATATTAACCAACAAGCAAAAAGTACCCATTCTTTGAATGAGGTTGGTGTGCCTGAGCATTGATTTTTACAAGAGGCACATTGGAACCCACAGCGCTCACGTAGGAATACAAAGATAAACGCCCATGAGAAAAACCAGCAGCTACAAAATGTAGCACATACATGTGTTTACACAATGTTACTGACTCACTATCGAATCATCGTGTTCAGTCAGGATTCCTTTGCTCCAGTTCAGAGTTTGTTTATCTTTGTAGCTGTCCGAATAACGTGTTCGATATGTTCACGATTTCAAAGCAAGGTGTCCTACTGATAGGAAGTGCCTTCGGTCAGGTAAAACAGGGCAACTTTTAGCGATACGAATACAAAATTTAACAAAATACCAAGAAATTCGGGTTTAGAAATCATCCAATTTGTGGTCACGAACCTGAAAGCAATGAAATGGATGCAGTATGATTGTATTTGCCAAATTTCATGAGGATAAACTATGCTCTGCTGTGTATGAAAACGTTGTGTTGGATGTCACATGACCACCAGTTGTACAATGGTGTATAAACGAGAGTATATATCCATTATGTCTTTGATATGACTATGTAGGGAGTATTCTACGACTAAAATCTTAGTAATTCCTGCTTTATATCTGATGAGTATATATGAATAACTGGGCTTTTAATGAATAGAAACTCCGTCTCCGTCTCTTCTTCAACATTCTCTCTCATCTCAGACGCTAGTGAAGAAATAACCTTCCACCTCTTCCATCCCCATCACCACGCAAAAATTTTCCGACCTTGACTTTGCTTGGTGATGTCGAAAAGGGGGGGNGGGGGGGGGGGGGGGTTAAGACAAGGCTAGACATTGACAGAGAAAAAAACTGAGACTTGTGTTAGTCTGATGTAGAACTGATACAAAGTCAGGGCTCTCAATGGACACTCACGAAACTCGTTGTACACGCGCACACACACACGCATGCACACATATTCATACCCAAATATACACACACATAAAACACACACACACACACACATACACACACACACACACACACACACACACACACACACACACACACACACACACACACACACACACACATACACACACACACANGGGGGGGGGGGGGAGGGATGGGAGGTGAGGGGATGAACTTAATGCCCACTAATAGGGGCGACAGACTGATGCGTAAAGCTGAACAAAAAACAAGCCGAAACGATTTATCAACCAGTCTTAGAACATTGTCACAGCCCAAATCTTTCTCTTCCACCCTTCCCTTAGAGTTAGCAATCGTCTTGTACAACATTCTCATCCTTCTTATCTTCTTCTCTTTCTTCTCTTCCTCTTTTATCCTCCTCATCATCATCATCAGGAGACACTTAAAGCAACACAAAGGAACAGCAGCAGGAGAAAACATCAATAACGACCACTCTGACGGAATCATCACAAAAAGGGGAGTGAATCATTGCCCCTAGGAGCCGATTTACTCTACTCCAGCCGCGTGAAAAAAGGCACAATCTCAGGGGATGTCACTCTAATGTGGTATCACAACGCGAATCTGGAGCAAAAAATACAAGCTGTCAACAGAAAAACTTATCATTCCATAATAAGAAACAAACACAAACAAGAAAATCATGCAGCACGTTTTTGTGTCGTCTCTATGGGGTGTGGACATAAATGAAATCAAATATCGTGCAGGCCGCCAGAAGGATACACTCATTTTGTGACAAGGTGTGACGGCAGGATTCGTTATCACGTAAACGCTTGGCCCCGCAATAAATGTCACAAGATGGTGGCCATTCGCAAAGATCCTTTTGATATTTGCTCAGGCTCACTTTAATTAACAGACATCCCACGCTAACTGAAAATTATATTCAAAGAACAAATTGAAAAAAAATGTCAATGTAGAATAGAGAAACAGGGGAAAGAAATAATTTTTGTACAACTGAAAAACAAACAGTAATGTTAATGATATCTGTCAATCTGGCTTTTACTGAAGTTAAATGGCATTCATGATCTCAGTACAAGAATCTATATTACAGATTTAATGATGACATAGGACTCTTGGGAAAGACGTTTGAAGGTACCCCACACCTCCAGGTTACAATTATCATAAACTACGGGGTAGACTAATCAGAGTCGAACCTGTGTTGTTCGCGTGGCAAAATATCGCTGAAAACTATGTCCACAAATACCGGTGAGATATTTGTGATAACATCTTCCATAGTAAACTTAGGAATAGTTTTCACAGAGTCAACTTTTTGTTTAAATTAGTGACGTTTCTAAATGCTCAGTTGAAGAAAGAAAGAAAAAAAGACAAAAAAAAAAAAATCATATTTAAAATGTTGGGAGAAGAATGGTTTTCTAACACAACAACTTCTCTAAGCAGTTCCGGTGCCATCAGTATCTTTATGATTATTGTGTAATGTTACCAGCCTTACCCATTTAACCATTAACCATTTACCATTAACCTTACTGCCCCGGAGTTCTAAGTCTAATGCCCTGCGAGACAGGTGTATCAATCTAGACGGACGCCATATATTAATGCCCGACGAGACAGACGTTATCAGTCGAGACCCCCGCGCTAATCCATGTTTTTAGTAAACCTAAAACGGAATCCCGTTGATAGTACAAAGTAAGGAAACAACACAAAGTCTTTACAAATGGCTGCCTGTCCCATCGTTACCGCTAGTTCGACATTCTAAAAGCAATCTAGCGGAATGGAATACTAAGCTGACAAATGTTTGGTATTCAGTAAGCTCAGAAATGGATCCAAAGTTAGTAACATAAAATCATGGTATTGGTAAGAAAGGACAGAGATGGGAAGCTAAAATTTAGATCTATGTAACAATGGCTGCAGACAAGGTGGAAAGAGGGAATGTTTTACAAATGAATCATAAGAACTGACTTCATTAATCGCATACTGGTTTATCGCACTTTTTATCCCATCTCAGCCTTTTTTTAGTTCGTTTGTTGCAGAAAAATATATACATAAATGTAGAAGAAAACATTTTGACATCCCGTAAATCTGCGATTAACAGAGTCTCACAACACTTCTATATTTCACAATCATGCCTCCGGGGTCGTGATATTTGACATTATATCAACATTGTTCAAATTGAGAGCACTGTGGCAATCTTAGTTGTTGTTTTTTTTTTTAAATACGAGACCATATATTTCAAAACAAATTTGTGTTTTCAATACGCCCGCCTACAAATCTTATTTGGTTTAAATTTCTAACACTGGCCGAAAAGAAACTAGATAGACTAAATGCCTTCGTTTCTATTTAGGATTTAATCAAGCAAACTCAGCCAAATACGTTTTCCGTGATTTTACCTTTCAATCAATATTTTGAGGTGAATTTCATCCCTTGCTTTATTCAATGTTTTTCATCGTTGGTGCACTCCGCTGTATGCTTGCATCGAACACATCTCTAGGCCTATCTCGTTTTCGTCTGCTCGCAAAAAAATTGCACTTCTTCTTTATCTAGATCACATATTCTTTTGTTATGACGTATACTATCTTTTACTTTTAATTATGAGGCAGGGCCTTATAAACAGCAAGAACAACATGTAAAGTTTGTTACATATTTGCTGCCTAGCCCTTGTAACTCTGTTCACAGAAAGGAAAATGAACCAAATTTATCAAAATTTCAAACTCTGCTAGAAATGAGAGAATTATTTATAGAACAATGACATGGAGGGCAAAAAATCCACATGAACTGAAACGACATGTGATGTGATTTAGTTAAATGAATGTCACCACGGCCCAGCCACCGAAGAGGGTAATATTAAAAAAAAAACGATTCTTAAAGAAACATTCTTGCTTCTTCTCACGACTCGTGAAGCCAACTTCTTTTCTTCTTCCTTCTTCTTCTCCATAACTTCTTCATCCTCGTTTTCTTTACTTCGTGTCGTTCGTCAACTTTTAAAAAGAAACAAATTCCATAATGTTCTCTTCATAATCTTGCAAGCTCTTTTTGCACGCATTCATGTTGTGAAGTGGCTGGGTTGTTTACTGTGGTGAATTAACATTAACTGATGAATAGCTTATTTCGAGAGATAACTCGTCAATCCTTCTGTTAGTTTGTCCGTCTATCTGTCCATCTATTCAGCCAGCCAGCAAGCCAGCCAGCCAACCAGCCAGCCAGCCTGCCAGCCAGCCAGCCAGCCAGCCAGTCAGCCAGTCAGCCAGCCAGCCAGCCAGCCAGCCAGCCAGCCAGCCAACCAGCCAGCCAACCATCCAGCTAACCAGCCAGCCAGCTAGCCAATCAGCCAACCAGTCAGCTAGCCAGACAGCCAGACAGCCAGACAGCCGGCATTTATGAAATACATATGCCTTAACGACTGATAATAGAGTTTTATGATATGACGATTGATAGCCTCTCAAGTATTGTCTAGGCAAACCCAGCAAAAAGCCTCGTCCGTTTCAGTAATTTCTGAAAAGCTAAGGCCTTACAGCAATTAGTTTCAGCTCATATATCGAAAGTATAAATTAAGTCCTGCTAGAAACAACCAAAACTAACAGCTGTACAGTCAAAGCTTTTCAGAAATTTAGCGTAACTGAAGTGGCATTCTGCCGGAATTGCCTGTCTCAAACTCTGCAAGTTATGCCCAATTCCCAAGAGTTGCTGTCCTTGATATCTCTAACTTATGAAAACATCTAGAGACAGCATGAGCAGTTTCCTGATACGGCGTGCTTCTGAGTTGGTCCACGATTGGATGCTCTTGTTTGCAGAGCGCAACGACCGGACGTAGCAAGGAAATAGATCGACACTAAATGCTCCATTCACGAATCGAATCCGAGGTTTCAGGAATCGGCGAAAGTGGATCATTTCCTAATTTCCCTAATGTAAATAAAAGAGGTGCCATTTGATACAGGAGCCTGGTGAGTCGTGCTTGGGACAAAGTTCAGTTCACACCGATCCCACTCAATTGGGCATATTTACCCCGCCAGGGGAATCAATGCTTTTTCATTTCTAAGAAGGGCAAAGAAACAGACGGGGTGCCCAAGGATTTGAGTAAAGAAGAGAGATGGGGACGGAGGGGGCGTTAAAGGGCATAAGATAGGACTTAGTACATCAAAGCTGAGATCATAGACAGTGGAATATTCCATTTATTTAACATAGCAGGGTAGGCGAGGTTTGGAGACAATCTACGACAGTTTGGTGGCAACCTCTTGCTTCGCCCTGATTTGATGGCCCATGATTATGTTTGAAATCTTTACAATATTTTTTAAAAAAATTACAAAAGATCGGAGGCAGTAAATGAAAGATGTGCGATCACATTAAGTAACCCTATAGATGCGGTCCATTCTTTGCATTAGTGAAGGACGTATATTCTGCAACTACTAGACATAGTGGTGGTGGTCGGTAGGGAAGTAAAGACATACATAATAATTATTATCAACAGCCACGCTTAAACAACGATACCAACGCTACCCACACAACAGTACCTATAACACTATCGAACCTAAAGAAAACACTTAAATTCACTGCAGGAGTTCACCGTGCAGGAGGGACAAGAAGGATCCACAATCAGACAACAACAGGGATAAGTAGCAGAGCGATTCCTCCCTGAGTTTAAACCGGGGAACAGAGCACGTATAGGGCTGTTCGAAGTGCAATGATGCTGTTTTCATAAACAGCTCACAAGTAGCAAGTTCACTGCATAATCATTCACAATGCAAAGATTGATAAGCGACCCCAAAATAAAACATTTACAAGAGTAGGACCTCACAAGGTCGAATTCCAGGAAACCAAACCATAATTTCAAGGTGGTGAGCTGCTCGCGATCGTGTGTAATAAATCAATCCGTTATTTGAAAAACTCTTGAACTGAGCATTGCAACACGTACTGTCGAGCCTGGTCAAGCGACCACCCGTATATCTCCACCACTTGCTGTGGCTACCGGGCTTCAGGCACAACCGTTCATATTTAGGGGATATCAGACCTCTTATGTGACCAGCTGTCCAGTGCGATCATGACCACAATTTCTCATGTCCAAGATCATGTAAAACGTGAAGAAAAGTAGTGTATATAGCGATAGTCGGCTGGCTTATCTGAGACATCCTGAGGGCTAGTCAATAATTCTGGTGCCAACCACGCATACATGAAGAATTCGAAATGGATTCTTTCTTTTTGGTTTGTATAAATGATTTGTCTTTTTATAGTGCTCGACAGCAGCCAACCCTGAGAGTAAGATACAATATTTTAGACCTTGAGAGAAAAAGGTTTTCTTTATAACTTCACCAAAAAAAAATCTACCCGTATATATCAACCGCTTGTATAAGGAGACAGCTTTTCTCAGGAACGAACGTAGTCGTCATACAAGTATTAAACAGGTTTGATTGTATGAGGGTTTGTTGGGTTCACGAGTTTCGAGGTTGTGAAGTCCCACTGTGTTACTTTTCTTTAAAGTGCATAATTTACTTACCGATAGCATACAACGTCTCGTTGATACAGTTCTCACAAAAGACCTCCACCACGGTGAAGATATTGTACGGAGTCCAGGTGACGATGAACGCCAACAGAATGGCAGTCAGCGTCTTGGCCGCTTTCTGGTCCTGTCTTCGCTCTTGGCGTCTTGACTGCACCTTGGAGCGGGCTTGCTGTTTGGCCTTGCGGACTCTTGTGGCAGCTTTGGCAGCAATCTTCGCCTGCATGGCCACTTTATTTGAATCGCTACTTTGAGCCCGGCGGGCTAGTGCCGGAGTCCCCGTTGGGGGACGAGCCGGTGGGGGCATGGACGGCCTTTCTGGCATTCTTCTTTGCGCGATCTCATCTTCATCTGTGTCGCTCTCATTTCTCTGAACGAGACTGGGGTTCAGCTCACTAAACCTGTCCAGATCCTCCTCCGGTTCCATTCTAATGGTAGGTTTAGGGTTCGAATCCTCTGAATTATCGGGAAGACGAATCAAAACCCTGTACATTGCACTTTCCTCATCTTCCTCTTCTTCTTCCTCGCTATCCTTTCTGTCCTCTTTAATTTTCTCCTCCGTCAGGGTTTGTGAAGAGTCTGATATAGGATCTTCAGTGATAGTTTCCGCGATAGGATCAGAGAAGGATGTCGTGAGGACGCCAGGTGATTTGACAGAATTTCCTCCACTTAGTGGCGATGATATCTGTTCTGGTGTTGAAGGTGTGTCAATACTTATGTTTCGATATAACGCACTGGGCGACGAGGACGTGGGGCTGGGTGAGTCTATGGGCAAAAGAGGTATAAGCGATGTGCTGAAGTTCATGCGAACCGATCTAGGTTTTGATGAAGGGACTTGCAGACTAGTGGTCGATTGCTCAGAATCTTGGCGGGGTAGACTCTTCTCTCCGTTGGACCTCGGAGTGCACATGCCAGGCATCGCACTGTTGGAATGAACGTTGGAGGTGGGTGGAGAACCAGGTGGGTCACTCGTGCTCGAATCTTCCAAGTAATCTGAATCTCGATCTATCTTCAAGCATCCTAATAACTTGCTCTTCACGGAAGTTGGCTCTACGGTGTCAAAGCCATTCTGATGGACAAGTACATGAACATTATTACCTCTTTCGCTGGTGCTCGAATAGCCTTCTTCATCACTAGACGCCATAGATTTTTTACTGGAGTTGTGATGGCGCTGTTTAGGGTCTTTGATCTTCTTGGATTTGTGCATTCCCTGCAGTTTTGGTAAGTCCTTTTGGCGTTTCTGCGTCTCCCTGTATATCCTGAAGTAGAGCACTGTCATGATGATGACGGGGATGTAAAATGCGAACATGGCGGTGATAATGGTTATGTACTGATTGGTCTTCAGGAACTGGATGTAACACTCCGTATGCGGGACGTTCCTTTTCCCCTCTATATAGGGCCAGGCAAATATCCAGGGCGTCCATATGATGGAAGAAATCACCCAGGCGCAACCAATCATGGTGGCCGCTCGCCTGGGCGTGCGCTTGGCTCTATAGGTCAAAGGTCTGGTCACACTTAAATATCTATCGAAACTTATGATAATCAGATTTGCCACGGACGCGTTGCTCATTGTATAATCAAGAGACAACCAAATATCACACATTAACGCCTTCAGAGGCCAGTAACCCATTAGTAAATACACAGTGTACAGCGGCATAGATATAATACCTATCGTTAAATCTGCCACTGCTAAACTCAAGAGAAAGTAATTACTGACTGTTTGAAGGTTTTTATCGAGCTTGAACGCAACGATGACCAGAAAATTTCCACCTGCCGTCAAGATTGCTAGTAAACTAACCACAATTGATATAATCACGATCTCGAAAGTAGATTTCACTACACCTATACTTGCTTCTGTGGTAGTCTCCACTGTCTGGTTTGTGAAGTTGTCCCATACAGTTCCAGTTACGAAAACATCGGCTGTGTCCGAAAACACAGATTCCGTATATCCCTGGAGAGAAGGGCTGGGTACCGGCGAGGTAAGGTTGAAACCACGAAAAGCGGGTTGGGTGGTGTTTGACAGAGGGAACGTCGCATGAAAGTAATCACTGAAAGAGACGGATGAGTTCAGAGGAAGAGATGACTGGAATTCCTCGAAAGAAGTCGAGAGGTTATGAAGCAGGGAGTTCAAAGTTTCCGCTAGCGAGTGTTCGGGTAGTCCTGCTTTGCTCGTTGATGCATCAGAGAAAGTATGATCGGGTGCGGTGGTAGACTGTGAGTGATGTGAAACCAAGCTTTGGTCTGATGTGAACGACATCGAAGAGGAACCATAGGACGGAATAGATGTGGGCGTGGTATTGCTTCTAGTTAGGCCAGTCAACACTCGTAGCTTGGACATGCCTCCTTCAGTGGGGACCTGAAGATCATGCGGAGACGTCATAAGTCTATCGCCATTGTCAAACACTGGCCATTTAGAGGATGACTGCGATGTCAGCATCGGAGCTGAAAGAGCACCTGCGACCACAGGCAAGGAAAGAATACGATGGAAAGACGACTTGTCAGTGCAACAGATATTGGGCTGACTAGACATACCATACTGGAGGCTGTTAAGGAGCAAGGTGTCAGTACGCTGGGAAAAGAAACTGCGATTCTCTTCACCAAGAGAGATTTTGTGATGTATCGTTGTCAAACGTTCAGATGACGATTGCTTTTGGTGCTTAGCAACCTTGTCACCGCTGTATTTCTGCTGTGCGGAGAGAAGGGCATTGACTAGCAAGGATGGATCGTCCAAAGAAATGCGAAAGTCGTCATCGCTGTTGAGATGAAGTGTGGGCATCACAGATGACCCCAACCGTCATGACGTCAGGATGATCCAAGGGGCACAGAGATGTTGGTGGGCTTCCCTTAACACGTATCTGAAATATAGAAAAAAGTAATGTGTTATGAGAAGTTGTTGATCCAATATTAACTGTGCATGTGAAGTTCCTCAATACTAACAACATAGCTTGAAAGGCATACGAAAGGGATTTACATGACCCTTTACGTTTTCCTTTGCAGCCCTGATGACAGATGAGTGATTCCCACACACTGTCAATACGTTTTAGCTATATATTCCCTTGTGGCTCATGTGTTCCCGGAAGCATTTGTTCTTAATGTGGCCTGGTAGCGGTGTATGAAGACAAAGCTGTTGTTATATAGATTTAAGATCAAATAGTATCTTTCACTGTTCGAAAATGGGAGATTTGGTTTGGTCCAGATTCGTATTCAGATTCATGTAGGACAAAATGGCCAAACCAAAGACTGAGAAGCCTTGCGTATTTTAAATAGAAAAGTGACATGTCATTGTTATGAATGCCACTAAGTAAGGCCTTTGCTAAAGTGCCTATATTCAATGGACGCTCATAAGTTAATTCATTACTTAAGTGACTAAATATGGACTCCAATAAGGTATTTCGTCATTAAAGTGCCCATATATGGACGCCATTAAGTGAAGTGCCTATCACCTGAATTTTTTGGTATTACTGAATTTTCGTGTGAGGATGCCGATGCATTTAAAGGTTACTGGAAGAAAAAAAAAGCAGGTCTTGTATGTACAAAATATTCTAATCCTGCCAAAATGCCCTCAAATTAATTACACATGCTTTGTGGCTAACCTCGGAACTGATATATCAGCTCTGAAGGTGAATAGGGCCACCAGGTATCAAATCCTTGCTTTTTGTTGCAGAAATCGAAATAAAACCATTTTCTTTATACACAAACATTGCTTTTATGAGCCAATGCTTAATATATTTGAATACATTTCAGTTTTTGTGAATCATATTAGATGAATTGTGTAGTATAGAATTGCTCTTCATTCACGATTTCCCAGTGTATTTTTTCCATTGCATGGGGTGACCCCACTCCTCTTCAAACATATATATATGTATATATACAAGAATATCTCGGGCTAAACTATTGTTATGCCTGAACTGTTTTTCACCTTGTGAAAGAACACACATTAAGCTCTCATGTCATCTCAGTAAACTTGTTTTGGTAAAAAAAGTGACTCAAGAAATATTTTGACTGGCTGCAAGACTTGAACAACCATGATGCGCTATGGAATTCTTCCTCAATGTGCGGCCCCAGCCTCCAAGATGCCAACACATTTTCATTCATTTTCATCTTATATTGCCCTCAATGTTTATTTTAAGGAAAAAGCTCGAAACTCTTTTAAGATCCTGGTAATTTGCTAAACACAGGCTTCACAAAAGTGCACAATGAACTTTTACATTCAACCTTGGAAATTATGCTGAAGTTATTTTCAGAAAGCCAACATAATGCCGTTGTTGGTTTGTGCTATATCTAAGGCAGAGCTTCTGCATCAAGCAAAAAACAACAAGAAAGCTCAGACATGCCGAAGCAGCTAATGCAATATTTGGTAACATGTCTTTGCGGCACAATATTTATCGGTGTCATTCTCTCGACATGCAGGTCTTCATTTCCACGATGCGAGAAGATTGGCATACCGTCTAGCCATCTCCAGCAATTCATAATTCCGCGCTTAAAATAATAATATTATCCATCCCTCACTCACTCACTCACACTCACTCACTCATTCACTCACTCACTTACTCACTCACTCACTCGCTCACTCACTCACTCACTCACTCACTCACTCACTCACTCACCCACCCACCTACCCACCCACCTAGTACAAACTCAAACCTATAATCTCACCTATCTCTCTCCTACATACACATACATCATCATCACTCCAAGATGGTGATAAGATCTTCCACTTCGCCTGTTATTAATCATAATAATTATTCTCTCCGTGACCACTCATAAATTCGGTCACTCAAGGATGTGAAATATTCCGAGTACAACTTTTCCATTCATCCCTTTAACATTCATAGATGGCGTATAAACTTTATACAGTCAAATGCGCTAACACAGAACTTGCGCAATAACAGTGGGATCTTTTATCTTCCTAAGAATTACATCAGTGTACCGGTGCTGAATGCAAATTTAGTAACGTTCAATATGGCAGAGTCAATGTAATTCTTCTGATGGCAAGAGACCCCTCGTTAACGCACATGCTCTGAATTAGCACAGTTTATGGAATTGCCGCTACATAGTGCTGAATCAAGAATATCAGAAGCTCACTCGTGAGAGTTTGTCAATTTCAACTTCATATCACCGTTTATTATTCATATCGACTAAACAGTATCACTAGCCTAACCATCAGCCCAACTTCACACCTTTTTCCCTCCGTTCTTTTCCGATTCTCAGAAATCATAGACCCTTTGCACCACTTTTTGTCGCACCTTTCTCCCAGACGTACTACTAAATGTATAACAATGTTCCACACATTTACTGAGATCTATTATTGTTCAAAAGGTGCAGCTAATTCTGAAATCAAGGATGTTATTTAGTGAATTTTACAACTTACTATCATTGTTGGAAGGGTATTAGAGGATAAGCACCTCTTGCTACAAAAAACGGGGTGGAATTTTTAATTTCATCAGTACAATATACTACTATTCACTCTAAGTAACTTCCCAGTTCTCACCTGTCTCCACTTAGGAAACCTGTAACATTAATGATGATGATAATGATGATGATGATAATGATGATGATGATGATGATGATGATAATAATGTGACAAAAATAATAGAAGTAGATGCAAGAGGGATGGACAGAAAAGAAGGGATTATTATAGAATGAGGGACAGAAATAGAGTGAATAGGACACGCTGACCAGTGCCACAGCTGTGGGTGGTCCTTTATCATAAATGATAGATCAAAAGAGCGGATGTTATTAATGATTCAGGCGATAGCTGGGCTGGATTGGATTGTGCCATACTCGATAGTGATATCGGATGCTTTCGATACCGGCCTTCAGCATTACTCATTTCCGAATAGTCGGTTGATGTTATGAACACTGACACTATCCAAACTGTCATTTTACTAATTATACACATTTTACCAAAGAGTTTGATTTTGAAATGACATCCAACAGTGCCAAATCAGGATTTATGTCAATGTAAGGTCACGTTATCCAACTAAGTGTGAACCTTTGCTTCGATCACACAGTGAACCAGTATGACCCTTGACCTCCTGTAACTAACATCGTCTCTTGGAATCAGAGTGATGTCACAGAGTCAATAACGTCAAGACTGTTTGATGCATAGACTATTTGAAAATATCGACTCGTTAGAGCCCAGGTAACAATGAAGCATGAACACGCCAGTCTGTAGAGGAGTATTTTTGCGTATGTTTGTAGACCACGGGTGCCCAACAGTTTCAGAGGCAATACAGTTTTGCAATTGAGTTAGTCATCTTGTAAGACAAATCACCACTGTAGAACTTGGGGCAAGGGATCTGATTAGCATATCAGTCTGTGACCCACTCAAGTTGTTAGGAATTCGAGAACGGATATGATCAAGAACCCTGAAAAATCTGACAGAAACAGAGAAAAAGAGCTGAGTATGGATATGGACCAAACTTGGCGGTCGGTGAAATGTTCGCAGTATGTTTAAATATATCTGTACTGCAACTTTCACCAAGGCATGGCTGTTGCTGAGAGAAATATACTGCAAAGAATAAAAAAAATGAAGGTGCGGGTTCGAATCCTTGTGGCAAAAAAAAAACAACAACAAAAAACAAACAACCAACAAACAAACGGAAGGAGATTTTGGGAGTCATGTTCCAAGTGTGGCTCAGTCCCTGTACAAGAGTGTCATAAAGTCAAAATGCCGAATAATCGCTAAATGTGGGTAACTTCCTCTGAACATCTTATATTGCTCGCTCTGAAGAGTTTCATAGCAACTCTAAAACATGGGTGCATGGACACCGAACAGAATCAAAAACTTTATTGGACTATGATAAAAATAAAAGAAAAAATACACTGGCACAAAGCAAGATACACTGCAAGACAAACTCTGTATTATCTTTGTGAGTCATGTTTTACGCACTTGGATGGCCATGGGACAAGCTTTGTTTAAAGACTTTGTAATGAGTAACGAAATTAGTCACATGACTCTGCTATGCACATCCATCAAGCTTCCTCATAAAGCATTACAGATCTGAATATAGAAAGACTGTTTTTTATTTTTTAAAGGAAAAATAAATTCCTTTTTTTTACTTCCTAGAACTGACCTGATTCATGTTCGATAAAAAGGCCTTCACTCTGTTGGATAATGAAATAGGAAAGCATGGCTTTAGACTACATCAAAAATAATACAAGTTTAGTTGACTTGACGCGTGTTTTGAAACAATCAGCTTATCCGTTTGTATGCATTGCAGGCAAGATACAATGTAATTAACACATATTTTCACTCACAACAGAATCACGATTATGGTGCAGATTCATGAGATTTATTGTGGTCGGCAACAGCGAGGGACATTCTACCTTTAGGAAAAGGTCAAAAGATTAATTTGGGCTAAATTGGAGTTGGGCCCTATAGGTGTGAAGTCCATTAAAAGGCAAAATACGTTGAACAGTGAGGTCATCTTTAATACATGAAATAATCCTCCTTTCAAAAGCATGAGCAAAATTTTTGGTTGAGGGATTGCAGACGGAGTAGAGCAGCATGGAGTGGATATGTGGACATAAAAGATCGAAGTTTGATAAAGCTGAATTATTGCGATTTACAATTGTTTTGGTCCCATTGTTTGAGAGGCCTTCGTATAGCATGCGAACTTCCTGCTCCAGGTAAACTAAAATCGAGCTTGATATGCAGAAGAAATTTCAGCAACATTCCTGGAGTAAGTGAAATATTAATTGTCAAAATTTCTCACACAAATTTATCAAGTACACATTTTTTGTCACATTCCAGAAAGCAATAGGGGGATACAGTTTATGATCCTTAAAGGCAGTCGTTGTCAAAATTCTTCAAGGCTTCTTCTCGTGATTATTGTAACTATTCTAAAGCAGGAATATTTCGTCAACTAGCTATCACACATTGCAACACTCTCAAAAAGCCAAACAAAAAAAAAATCACAGTTGTTATTTTTTGCATCCTCCTTTTGTGTCGCTCTAGAGGCTTGCAACATCTTCTCCGTATATTTCTTGTCCATAATTCACAAGATAAGCAATGGTAGCTTTTTTTCCCCAGGGAAACTGGTTCGATTTTAATTTGGTCTGTCACAAGGGTCAACCTGTTGACAAACCCTGTCAAAAGAAAATTAAGACCGGCTTCTTTTTTTTTTCGTTTTTGTTATTAGGCCTGGAGAAATTTGACGCCTAAGCTGTCTGGCAAATGCCATCAAAAATCAAACACTAGCCTCGCGCGGTTTTCAATTAGCTTAATCTGTTTTCCACACAAATCAAATTTGTTTCAGTCACAGTCAGTGAAGAAAAAATATATTAGAAAAATCTAATCTTGTCGGTTTCATTGTCGCAATTTCTCTCTCTGCCTGCCGGCCTTACTGTCTTGCCCACTGGTCTGTCTGTCTGCTTATTCATCCGAGCGTCTGTCCAGATGCCTCGTATATCTGAGAGATACATGTTTTTCTGCTTTCTCAGTCTAGCATACACACGTTATATTCATTCGCTCATCTCTGTGCGTATCTTTCTTACATTGATAAAACTGAGCTTTCAGGAAACATTTTTGTTTTAGACTGTGCAAAGAAAGTGCGGGGACAGATTTCCGCTATTATGACGTACACTGGTTACTACTAAATCCTCACTCGTTTGCCGGCTGGATAAACACTGATGCATAAAAAGAGCAACAGGATGAACTGCTTTATATGAATGATCCAAAATCGTAGGCTTTGCAGTGGACCAAGAATAAAAAACATGCAAAAGTCGGTTCGGAAGTAAAGAACAATAAAAATTGGAATTCAAAATCTCGCAGATTTTCAAAATAATAAGACGTCATGACCAGTGGTCGTATGCATAATCCATATGTTACTTAACGTTTTGCGTTAACTACAGTGAACACCACTAATGTTTTGGGAGTTTCCCGTGGTTACCACACTGCGTTAACTAACGTATGGACTATGCATCCGACCACAGAAACCAACAAAACTGAACTACAATGGAATTATTCGTTTCATATTTTCTCATCGATAAACTACATATGAATATTGGTCAAAACAAATTTACAAAATCTATTTCACATCAACGATGCTCGATTTTCACACACTCACCCTCTCATTTACTCACTGATGCTCGGATGATGAGCTGCGACACTTGTCATAGACACTTCTGTCGCACATAACCAGTCAGGAGTAGAGAATTATTAAAAACAGCTAACATTATTTTTTCTAACCAGTGTAACCTAAATGAACCGGATGCAAAGATGTCAGCACAATGAAAGAAAGAGAACTTGTTGACGTCATGAGCTACCCGCCTATGTATATCTCTTTCTTGTAAATGTTTACCCGTATTCCTTTATATGCTTATTCCTTTCCTATTCTGCTTCCTTCTTGCATCTCTTTCAGTTTCTCCCTTTTTCTCTTAGAACTGCCTATCTATTCATCTATACTGTTTTTTTTTCTGCTTCTCTATCATTCCATCTCTATCCTCTTCTCATCCATGTATCCATCCATCCATCCATCCATTCCTCCATCCATCCCCGTCGGTCCGTCCATCCGTCTGTGCCCCGGCAATCAATCAATCAATCAATCAATCAATCAATCAATCAATCAATCAATCAATCAATCACCAATCATTCGATCAGTCAGTGAATGAATCACTAAATCGCGGCTCACCCATTCAGGTCGTCCTTTTTTTTTCTCTCCACTCATATTCTCATCTCTCTCTCTCTCTGTTGCTTTCCCCCCCTCTCTCTCTCGCTCTCTCTCTGTCTTTCCCTCTGTGGTATCAAAAGGCAGACCAGTATGAGAGTGGTCCAATATTTACAAGTTTCATGTCAATCAAACAGAACTTGAAGCAGCTGTAGAGCCATCCTCACCCCGGGCCACAGAACGATCTCTGAAGTATGAATGGGCAACAGGAAGGAGGGAAGCTGGGTGTAAAGAGAGGTGTTTTTTTCTGCGTGTCCTGAGGGGTTGGAGGGAGTTGGGAATGGAGCAAAGATGGAAAGAGGTACAGATCAGAGCAGAGGCGCTGTCGGAAAATTGACGTTTCAAAGCTGGAGTGTCNAGGGAGTTAGAGGAGGGAAGTGGGAGGGGGAGGGGAGGGAGAGACACGTATTTTTTTTCCTGGTTTTTTTTTTCTTAAGGGGGAAGGCAATGGGGAGGAGATGGAGGAAGTATTGAAAGAGACACATATATCAGAGCAGACGAGTAGCCGGTAAATTGGGGACAAGTTTGAATCTTGGGAACCCTAACTTTTTCAGAAGAGGGAAGGAAGGAAGATGTCTGTGTTTAAGCCATCGCAAGGAGGCATATTAATTAACACCCGCGTGCATGTTTTAACATAATGCATATCACCAAAGTTAGTCATAGCACTCTTTAGTATATGTAGTAACTTCAAGGGTTGCGATTTGCTAGCGTGGTGTAGCATATTTTTGTCTCGTGGGCCAGTGATTGAGAACCCCCACTTTTACGGCATAGTGCAAAAAAAAAAAACAAAACCCAGCAGATGATGGCCTTGATTTTTATCGGTACAGTGCTGCTAGACTCCAATTCATGATTAAAAAGTTCCTGGTCCACTATTTCACACCATTTTGCTATTGATGACCAGAAAGTGTGGGTGGAAAAAGAGTGGAGGCGGGTAAAGAGAATGAGGGAGGGGAGGAGGGAGAATCTAAAGCTTGCTTATGGTGTCGGGGAAGGGAGGGAGAGATAGAGGGTAGGGAAAGAGAGAGGGTAGAGTGAGAGAGAGGGTAGAGAGAGAGAAAGTATAGGGAGAGATGGAACCAGATGTTAAGAGCCAGATGTTCAGCGTGCACTTTAGGAAAATAAAGATTAGACTGTCAAAAAAAAAAAAACCCAAAGAAAGATAGGGAGACAAGGGGAAGAGTTCAAATGCATTCATCCTTCATATATCCACCCACCAATCTAGTGGAGGAGAAGAACGAAAGAAATTTATTAGAAAAGAATATTAATATAACAGAGGATAGTTAGGCAATACTGCTACTGAACTTGGAACATATTCCAAATGGAGGAAGACAGACTGAAATAGACGAGGTGAAAATTGAAGATTAAGGTCGTAACTAGCCTGTTGTAACGCCC
>JAWQUT010000021.1:1580304-1594920 GCA_033807755.1 Ellobium chinense | reverse complement strand
ACTATCGCCACCTCCAACACCACCCCCACCACCACACACTCCCCGTGCCCCGCTATGCCCCAACAGCCAATTTCAACCGAATGAATCTGCCCCATAATCTTTCATTTAAAAAAAACACAGAAAAAAACAACAACTTGCCTCAACCTTCTTCCTTCAGCAGTGTACTTTTCACGGGTTCACGAGCATTAGCACTTAAAAAAACAGCTTTAAAGTTTTCAGCTTTTCTTCAAATGTCCACTATGTATGTTACTTTGGTTGCTTGCACCTTGGTCATTCTTTTATTATTATTCTCATTATTAATGTTATCACAATTACAGCCATTGTTATTTTTATTACTATTACTTTTACTGTTTATTGTTATTGTTTATTGTTTATCCAATTTAATGGAAAGTACTCGTATGTATTTATAGCAAACCATCACGTGTTTTGTAAGTATTTAGCCAAATGAACGCCATACCATTTTCATTTTTGTCTCATTTCCAGAATGGTAATTTACCCAAAGAGGTACGATGTCAAAGCCGTTCGTAGCTTTACCATGTGCAAAATGGATTGTCCGGGTAAACTGATTTCTATTTGTTCGGGTAAACTGACTTCTATTAGTTAAACTTCTGAAGTCGATGCTTTTACCGTAGCGTTTTGACTAACTGAAGATAGTACGAAAAGCTATTGAAAATGCACGAAATACTGTTTTGTCATGACCGTTACTTGAAACGAAGATAGTATGAGAAAGTATTACAAATGCAGGAAATACTGTTTTGTCATGACCGTTACTTGAAACAAAGATAGTATGAGAAATACTGTTTTCTCACAGTCATGACTTGATATGATAATGTGTTTGTGTGTGTTTGTGTGTGTGTGTGTGTGTGTGTGTGTGTGTGTGTGTGTGTGTTTAAACTTTCAGGAGCGCTGGTAGTCTACATACAAATCCTGAGGCAAAGTTGATAATGCTTTGCAAGGTTTACTTTGTCTCTCTTTATCTTTTGCTGTGAGAAAAAAAAGCATTTGACTGACGAACTTCGATGACTTGAACCTCTGTTTTCCACCTCCCCATTTAATCACCCAAAACATCCCTACCATAAGAATTTCTGTTCGTAAATGTTGCTCACCGCTTTACCAAAAGTGCTTCATACTATTGTTAAAACTATCTCACACATTCTCCCTCTTCCCACTTCCTCATTCCCAAAATATCCTCGTTCTCCCTAATTTTATACTCCCCTTCCTGAATTTCGGCATCTTCTTCTTCTTCTTCTCTCTCTCTCTCTCTCTCTCTCTCTCTCTCTCTCTCTCTCTCTCTCTCTCTCCTTTACTTCCTAAATTTTGTTCCCTTGCCACATAAATATAATTGTTTCTTTTCATTCTAGTGTTGTCACTCTGGTTATGTGCTTTTCATTCATAGCGAATTATATTTTTTCCTGCCATTCCCTGTATACACCATGGCCAAGCGAGTATGGTAGAAAGATCCCTATAATCTTACTGTTTAAAGGAAGAAAACCAGGCATTTTACCCAATTTACCCCATATTTCACGATTTTCCCAACAACTTACGACAAGCGCTGTTCTCCTATGCAGGGGAATTAATATGACTTTTCATAAAGCCACTGTGCTCTCTACAGTAGGGGGAAAATCCCTACGAGTGGCAACATTGCTTCATTCCCTCCTTCGTGCTCCGGTCCTTATACCATTTTTTTTTCCATCCTGTTTCCTCCTTTCGTGACGCAGTTCCTTTGTGAGGAACAACCGTCTTTTCCACGGCCCTGTAATTTCCTCCCACAATTCCATGCTCTTCCCAGTCATTCTCGCGTGGTTCACGAGGCGCAACTTCCGGTTCAATACAACGTACTTCAAAATGGCGGACATTGCAAAAAGAGGAGGCGTCCCTATGAAGCAGTAGATTAATGATGGTGACAAATTGCTGGGTCTGGAAGCGAGAAAAGGCTTGCAATGTAACATTAGTGGTTGCGGGCGGGTGTCACTGGTAAGCGACAGGATATGCTGTTGGCACGAGGTTTTACAGTAAAGGTTTGCCCTAGGCGGTTTGTCTGAGCTCAAAATCTGTTGGGGAATGTTTGTACGTCAAGCTTCAGCTCAGAGCAGAGGGAGGGAAAGGGGAGGTACAGTGGAATTACCGGAACGAGTGAGCAGTGGATTCTTTACACCAATGACACCGTACGTTCTCCAATTCATCCCACCTTTATATTTGAAAAAAAAATGCATCCAGCTCAGAATGAAATGCAGACAAGGTTTAACTCTGAATAAAAAATTATATTTTCTAATCTGTGTTTAAACGTAAGGTCAGTACATGCTGACACACAGAGGAGAATGACAACGCAAATGACGTCAACCAGTGATCCTATTACTTAAGTGCCTGGATGGCTCTCTGAGCCAGTAACCTTATTTGTCAGAGGATACACTAACAAAACACTCCGGGGTGATCAGGACTTCCATATTTTTCTCGTTTTACAAGAGCAACACGTTGCTTTTCAAGTAATTAGCCTTGCAGCCAGTGAAAATGAAGCTTATGTCGCTAGACTAGAAACTGAGTGAAAGGGCTATCTGGTGTCGGACTTCAGTTTTAGCAGAAATCGAGAAAACTTTCGTTTCTGAACACGAAACTATCATTTATAACACACTTAAGGCTTTATGTGTTAAAAAGAAGCTACAAGCATCATTTTAACTGGCTGCAAAACTTAATTGTGTATATAATTATTACAAGGATAGTCAATTCATTTTTTTTTTGAGAAATTAAAAGTCTAATAAGAAGGAACAAGAAGGGTGAAAAATACAAGTATTTCTGAAATACCAATGAAAATATCGCGCATTCACGGCCATACCTACCATTTCAGTTAAAAAAAAAGAACTTACTATTCAGATTGTTTTTCTATTACAAGCCCAGGAAAGGCTGCAAAAATTATCTATGACGATGTCCACAATGTTAAAAGAACAGAAGTTTTATTGCGGTATCAAAGAAGCTCAGATTGCCTAAACGTACCGAAGCCTGTAGCCCATTGAAGCAAACAAATCGTCCGTAACTCGGGCCTGATGTCAAATGAGAGCTTGCGCATTAGCGGTGGAATCTCTTACCATCGAAGGAATGACATGCTCTGCCTGTTGAACACTAGACTACTAAGGGTGCGTTCAACACCGATGCACAAGTGTAATATTCTTCTTACAGTGGTAGAAAATCCCACCGTTAATGCGCAAGCTCAAAAGTTATGCGAGTGGTCCTCAAGTGATATTATGATGCAGAGGATACTAGGCAAGCTTTACATCACCAGTTGTCGCACAACGCACGTAATAGTAATCCTAATTATGCCATACATCATGTGTAACACCTTGTGCAAATATTCATAAACCTCTGCAAAGATCGCCGCTTGACTTATCGATCAGATATGAACTATTGTCGTCGTTTCGCGTGCACGGCCAGTATTGGTGGCAATTCTCGGCAACAAAAATGCATTGTCATCATTCATGAACTTCATAGAGGGAAAAAAAAACCAAGATGTCTCTACTCGTGAAAGCAGCGAGGCGTGAGTCTTTAGCTATTCTGACACGAACAGGATATGATTTAGTCTGGAACTAACCACTGTTATCAAATGGAAATGACATAGATCTAGTCTGGGTGCGAGCTTACGCACGACGTAGTTTCTGTGATGAACACACGTTTATTATCATGACCGCTGACAACAGTCAAACGGCATTCTAAAATTCAAGATGCTGAGAATGAGAAGGCAAAAAAAAAAAAAAAAAGAAGACACATCACCATCACCACTGTCATCATCATCAGCATCATTATCATTGTTGGGGAAAAATACCACAATGGTAATGCAATATTCAGATGGAACGTTAGCATACACAGTACTAGATATCCAACTTTTCGAATTACAAGGTTCTTGTTTAGTGGCGAGATAGTCAACAAATGGTAGTTTGTGATTATAATCACACATTTTACACAGTACATTCATGCCCAACAAGCGAACACTCATCTTAGAGCATGAAATAAACAAAGAGTCAAAACTGACACTAGAAATAACTAAAACAGAACTTGAACTTATAACAAACAGGCTGGCAGGTCCTCCCTCATCGTCATCATCATCATCATCATCATCAAAAACAACGACAGCAACGACAACAACAACAACAACAACAACAACAACAACAACAACAAAAAGCCAATATTCATGGGAGTCTGTGAGAGGTCGGGTGTCACCAAAACACGTCTACTTTCATGGACGCCAACAACAGTGAAACGGCACTTTAAAGTGTAAGATCAAGAGGTAAAAGAAGACGAAACAAAACAAAACAAAAGTGCAGTGATTGAAGTATGGGGCCTCAAATGGATTTCCAGCTCATCCAAAACGGCTGCCTGCAGTAGCGACAGCAACAACAACAATCGCTGACAAAATGGCATCTAAGAGTTTCCCTCTGGAAGAACTGAATGGCAACAGCGCAATTCCATTTCCGGAATTTTAAAAATAGATCAGGCAAGAGAGGTGCGCGGCGTCCCCGGCATTCTGGGATAGGCTAACTGTTGAAATACCATGTTGAAAATGGATGTCTTTTTTAGTAGCGAATCTCATTTACATTTTTGCACCCACCAGACAAAGGGGTCAAGGAGGGTAGTTCCCGGGAAGGGAATTTGGCGTGGAGGTTGGGGGCGGAGGAAGAGGTAGTCTGTATGAGCTATACTCGGGTTTCTTTTCGTAATGATACGCTATACTCTGTTCTGTCATAAAGATTTCGAGATGAAAGGTTCAGACAAACAGAATGGGCGGAGAAAGGGCAGCTGTGATTCTGTTATGTTATCGAATTTTGCACATTCCATTTGATCTACTAATTAATAATAATTTCAAACCAACATTAACCTTAAATGCGCAAAAATAGATAACCAAGTCATCTTACTCTACAGTTAACAAGAAGTCCAATCCTAAGAAAACCAGCGATTCAAAAGAATTCATTTTTTTAGCAAAGACCGTACTCAGGTTTACAGGTTATACAGCGTGGCAATTTAAAGGAGTCTTTGAAATGTGTAGATCTAGATCTTATGGCAGTTCTGTTCATACGATCTTAATAGATATATAGCATATGTTAGAATAAAATTATTTTCCTGTAATTGGATAAAACAGAAATAGTCGAGACTGCTAAGGATTTATTAAGTTCCATATTATGAATTTGGCAGATATTTCGTCCAGTTCAAAAATTCTGAATATGTATGATAGCAAAACTGTATTTGGAAGTAGATCTGGAGCTTATCTAGCTTCTTTGAGCGGTATAGGATCGTATCACACGCCAGCTCAGCACTCTGATTTGTTGTATTAATAGTTTCGTTCTTGTTCAAAGGCACCTTTTTGAGACCAAGGAAGTCACTCCGAACTTTCAGCTCCAATGAATTAAGTTTGACAGTTTAACGAAACCTTTTCCCGCTATCATTTAATTGCTTCTGGCAGCCGCTGAAAGAAGGAGAGAAAGAAGAAAAGAAAGCAAAGCACAGATCGAAAGAGGTAAAGAAAGAAAAGATAACGAAAGTAGAAGAATAAGAAGAGAAAAACAAGATGTTGTCCAAAAAGTTAAGCAAAACTGTTTATTCCCAACAGAGTTCGCTGTATCAGGGTCATTAAATACTAACTAGAGCAAAAATAACTCTTATTATAATATACTAATAAACAACTTCAAAACAGAACATACTACTGTAGGTAACACGTCATACATTACCTAAACCCTTGTAGAACCGAGCCCTTTTAAATCAATACTTTTGAGATATTACTGTGGGAAGTATTTAATTCTCATTAATATAACTGGACCTTTGCGTTTCCACGAAACCTGTCACAGATAACGCCTCTGACAAGATTACAAAGAGATGGTCGCCCCGCGTGAGTGTGGTAGCCGCGTAGCAGTTGCACTTGCAGGACACATTGTTGATTCTGGACAGACTGCGAGTTGATGAGATTAAGAGGTCCCGGGTTCGAGCCTCAATGCATTGTCTTTCTTTCTTTCTTTCTTTTTCTTTCTTTCTTTCTTTTTCTATCTTTCTTTCTTTCGAGCCTCAATGCATCATCTTTCTTTCTTTCTTTCTTTCTTTCTTTCTTTCTTTCTTTCTTTCTTTCTTTCTTTCTTTCTTTCTTTCTTTGAAGCCTCAATGCATCATCTTTCTTTCTTTCTTTCTTAATTTCTTTCTTTCTTTCTTTCTTTCTTTCTTTCGAGCCTCAATGCATCATCTTTCTTTCTTTCTTTCTTTCTTTCTTTCTTTCTTTCTTTCTTTATCTCTCTAACATTCTAGCCTTCCCCTTCAAGCCTTTTATGAAAAGTGGACATGTTTTTGTGTTATTCGCTTCCTTCCTTGTTTGTACAAACACACCGACCCTTTACTCCTCTCAGTCTAGATTAACTGTAATAAACTGGACCAACACTTCCTCGCTCCTCCGGCTCACCGCCCCTTGAACATCTTGTTGTTGCTCCGGGTACAGTGTTTGTAGTTAAAGTTTTGGCATGTGTTCTCCAACTGAATTCACTGATATTTCTTAAGTCGACAGACAGACAGACAGACAGCTGAATTCACTGATATTTCTTAAGTCGACAGACAGACAGACAGACAGACAGACAGACAGACGGACGGACAGACAGACAGACAGAGAGACAGTGAGATAGATAGATAGATAGATAGATAGATAGATAGATAGATAGATAGATAGATAGATAGACTCCTCGAAAATCTTTTATTTCAGAAAGCAAAGAAAAAAAAATTCCACGTGGCTAACTTAAGCCAGTCGACACTCGCTTTATATTCAGTTCCCAGTTCTCTTATCCAGTCACAATCCTTTTTTATTAAGACCAGTAATTATAAACATTACACAGTCATTCACTCTTTCGAGCCTCATTCGCAACTCATGGCAAATGCAAGATTGTCTGTCCTGGCTGGCTGACTCGATAAGGTAAATTGAGGAGTCAATGTACCGAAAAGCGCATTGCATTTAAACGGTAGAACCACTTAATGTAAGTGTCATTTCGTCATTAGATATGACCTGTACAGACAACGTTGTTCTGTTAATTTCCCTTTGATTAAACTCGTAATGTGGCATGTTGTTGTGCATGGAAGGATTTTTTTTTTCTTCTTTGATTAAAATCGTGAGCTTACATGTTGTTTAACATGGAATGGGTCAATGTCCTTAACTCTTGTGATGCGGTGATAGAATTTATTGTACCGTCCGCTCGCTTATATTGCGGCAATAGAATGTATACGCAGCTCCTAGCGGACCTCTGAGCGCGACGGTAGAATTCTGCACTCCAGCGTCACCTACGCGGCCGGCAGACAACACGTGCAACGGTCATTATCCGCAAAAACTGGTCACACAGCAGAGGGAGACTGAACCTGAGAGGCATTGCGCTACCAGCGTTAAGGTTTGTGACACCTATTAGAAGGGCAAATCACTCATAGTGTACAACCCAATTAATCCGCTAATATATAAAATCCCCCTTTTTTGGGGCCCTGCCAGCCAGTGTTAAGATGTAGAAATGTGTAAAATGACCTGTGATCTAAATAAAGCATCCAATTTTAAAGTTTCAGGTACAATTTGAGCCTTCTAGATAAAAAAATAAAATGTGTAGACCTATGTATTCGCACGCGGTCAAAACCAGCCAAATGAAAATTTGGGGACCAAATCAGAATTTGAGGTGATCTTTTTCAAAAGACATTTGTGAAAAATTTTGGGCGTTGACCCCCCTTTTTCTTGGCGTTAAAAGATCGGGCAAAAGAAGTACTTTAACCTCCATGGAAGAAATTTCCCCAAATCACAGTGGTATATTTAGAATAACGCAAAATGTTAATAGGGCCAAAAGAAGAAAAAACAATAGGTGTCAAAGACCTTAAAAAGCAAGGAACGGTAACTCTTAAAGCACGTTCTGGAATGAATAGACCTTCTGGCCGTTTTCTGCTATTTGATTTTGTAAAAATCTGAGAAACAGTCGTGAAAATGCTATCATTTGAGAATGGGTACGAATATGTTTGTTGTATCAAAACAATTTTCTAGCACTTTCACAGCTATGTCAGCTAAACACCGGCAACCCCTTGAAATACACGAAGATAAAGAACAAACTACCTTATAGGTAAGTCACCAACACCAGCCGATGATAACATTTAGTATTCTTAAAGGCACTGCGTGTTGTGAAGTAAATATTAAGGAGCTGCTGTAATGAGCTTGTACTCTTGGTTTTGATTTACAATAGTCACTTCATCCCACTTCAGTAAATTATGCATAGCCACTTACATTGTAATGATCTACAGTATATAAGTATTGAGTGGCATTGCATACTTTATAGTAATATATGTCAATAAAATGTTATCATGTGTTTAAAGACAGTAGACATGTTTGTTATAGTATATAGAGCTGTATGTTTGAACTTGTAATAATGTCATGTTAACTCCTTGAATCTTGAAAGATTTTGCCGGAATTGGAATTGGAATTAATTCTATCTGTCAAGGTGCAATTGGGAATCGGATTTCAAGTCCACAGGTCGAAGTGGAATTGGAATTGGGATTTAAATCCAAATTTTAGCAAGGATCGGAATTGGAACTGAATTCCACTTCTGGTGTAATTTGCAGAAGCCTGGTGCTCTATATTACTCTTATTTTCAGAGGGTTGATTCGCCTTTCTTCGCCAGNGAGGGCAGGGAGGGAGGTCAAATTTCTCATGATAAGACTGAGTGGCTATGGGAAACCTGGCACTGAAACTGGCACATGAAATGATGAAACAGATCTGTTATCAATATTTAAAGTTATAATGGAGATGAAGTGAAAAAACGTGAATTGTGCCTGTTTAATTCAAAATGTCCCCTAACAATCCCAAAAAAATCATGAAATTTGTCAAAGCCATGGTCTTTTTATGAAGCACACTCTGGGCTGTAAAAAAGATGTTGAAATTATACATGAATTCCAGAGTGAACTCCCCCAAGCCATTAGCAACAGCATTAGTTTTTACCGCAGCTATGTCTTTGATCTATAATGCTAAGCAGTCTCTTCTGTTAGGATGTTGAGATGTTTATCCGTGTGTCCCATTGTCTGTCCATTTTTCTAATTGTCTGTTTATTTTTTATTTGCCTATTTATTTTCTTTTTTAAATTACCAGTCCATTTGTCTGGTTGTTGTCCGTTTCTTTGCTTATGTACTGTCCATGATAGCTGTATGTCCATATTTTGTACATCGGATATAAACTTGTGAAACTGAAACTGAAACTGAAGGAAGTCAATTTCAGGAAAATGATCCGTTAAGGTTGGAACTAATGAACTCGAACTCCGGGGGACGTGCTCAATAATTCCGATTCTTTGCGGGATTCAAATTCAAATTCGTGAGTAAGATTTGATATGATATAGAAAATGAGAGTCGACACAACGATGCATTTTCATGAATTTTGTAATTTTTGAGGAATGTATACGGCTTAAAGTCGTGTGGTCTTAGCTATGTGGTATATCAAGCTAGTAATACTACACATGCCTCGTTTGATGTACGAGTTCATACATTCCACACAAAAGCAGTATGTATGAACTAATATTGTCCAGGAACGGATTAACCCTGCGGCAGAGAGAGAGAGAGAGAGAGAGAGAGAGAGAGAGAGAGAGAGAGAGAGAGAGAGAAGGAAAGAGAGAAAGAGAGAATGTGTATGTGTATGTGTATGTGTGCGGAGGAAAAATATCTAAATAATTATTAAAATGATACTATAACTAATAATATTGTGAAAAAGGAACTGGATGAGTTTATTTTTGGAAAAGGAAGCTAATTCCAGCCTCCCTCTCCTCCCTCTTCCTACTTTTCTACCGGTTTTGTTCTCTCCCTGTCCCCATCCCCAGGTAGAACTTGATGTTCATGACGTCAATGGAGACTGCCATAGCGAGCCTTTATTTTTTTTTCTTCTTACCTCCCTTCCTGACAAGTTTCGTCTCTTAGCAAGGGAGGCAATTTTAGCCAAGGGATCTCTGATTACGAAAACGGGTGTTATCAATAGTCAAACCGTTTAAAGACGAACAAGCCTTTCTCCTTGTAACAATAACGTCAGACAAAGGGATCGTTTATAGCAACGGGCTGCCTAACCAATAATTTGACCACATTATTCTGTTCATTGGCGGTAATCTTGAGAAAGTGTTGGGGAGAGGTGGGGAAATAAAGCGGGAGGTCACGTAAGCTCTCTAACTGCTGTGAAGCTGCGAAAAGAAGATCTTTACACCCTCCAACCCCCATCCCCACCACACCCTTTTAACCCCCCGTGTACTTTGTCGACTTTGAAAATGGGTTTGTTTCCAGGGTCCGTACATTGCTATGCCTCTGGCCACCACCGTCCGCCCACTCCTCCCTTCACATCAGCACTCTTTCTCTGCTAGTTACCCCTCCAGTATTTCTTCAAGTGCCACGACCTTGATTGGCCTTGATTGAAATACATGCAAAGATATCGAGGGCAGTCACGAAGTGCTTTAGACCAGCTCAAAAATAACCTTTAAAGTTTGCGAAAGACACAACTTTCTTCTCGCTCTTGCCCGAATTTTTCTTGTAGTCTCGAATTCTCTCCTCCCCTTCCCCCCACCTCTCTTTCCTTCCTCCCATTCTTTCCTCTCTCTTCTCCCTCTCTCTCTTCCCCCTCTCTCTCTCTCTCTATCTTTATTTAGCTCTCTCCACATGTTTCTCCTCCTCTACAGCTGCCTATTATCCATTCATTAACCTCAAGCATGTTCTCCTTCCATAAATTGTTTTACTACAATGACATGCTTCAAGAGCTGCTCATAGAAATAATTTATTCTACAGTTCGCAAGGCAAGTCTTCGAGTCAAAAAACAGTGGGAGGAAAAATAATGGAGCTTATGATCACATTTTCAGACCGCCATTAAGTGGAAAACGTATATGGCAACTAGAAATGTGTAAAACTCAACTTAGCCTGGCCATGATGTTTTTGGAACATAACAAACCATGCTATACTATTAGTCATCTAGTTCATTTCTCCTTCCATCCATCCATCCATCCATCCATCCATCCATCCATCCATCCATCCATCCATCCATCCATCCATCCATCCATCCATCTCCACCCTTTCTACACCGTGAGTTTTCACTGTCTTTTGCCACGTCAGTCATCCATCTCTTGCGACGACTACGTGAAGCTCATTCCATGAGCTATTTCTGAGTAATCAAATATCTTCTATCCTCACCTACCCACGCTCGGCATAATCTGGCACGGCCTTCACAGTCCAGCCGGGCAACAAATTGACCTAATTAAAACGTCTGATGTGCTCAAGGCTGCTGATATTTATATCAGGCAAAGAACCTTCACTCGACTGGTATTCATTATACTAAAGACCTACACGTTTTATTTTTAAGGTATGAAGATGCTAATGTTTTTTTCACTGTTGGCTATATTATTAGGTTTTACAGCTCTCATTAACTTATCCTGGGGTGCCGTGTCAAAATACTTTCCAAACATGTTGTTTAGCTCCTCCTCTAAATTTTGACTCAAAGAAAAATGCATCTGAACCAGTCAGCTTTTGAGAACTTAGGCAGTGAAGCAGACAACCTAATATTTTAGGCCTTTTCACTCAGTAAACAGGGTAGCCTTACCCACCTAGCAACAACCACAAATTTTATACTTGAGTGACTAAACCTCACCTATTCTGAGTCTACACATGTATTTGCACCTTTCTAAGCCTTTGAAATTAAAATTCAACCCACTTCCCCCTCCCCATGGCCAGTTTTCTGATTTTATAGGGACTATTTAAAATTGCATATTTTTATGCCAGGTGCTATTGGCATATTCGTACCTTTATTCTAATGGCATTTTTCTCCTCTACAGAGCAATACAATGGAACCTGATCTGGTGAACACCTGTGTAATGGGATCCCCTGATGAGGCGAACGGATTCTACGGTCGTCAGTTTATATTTCCACTATTAAATTTAAAGGGGCAGGGGTAGTTATTTGCTCCACAGTCTAATCAGTCCACATTATTTTCCTTAAGATTCAAACCGCGTACAATTTTGCCTCTCTCCCGACAGTTCATGATAAAAACACCACAGAGGAATGTCGGGATTTTCATCGCTGCGAGCGCCGCCATGACTCGTGCTGCGTGACGTCCAAAAGCGAGATAGGTTAGCAGACGATTAGTCCAGACAGTTTGCGCATGCATCCGCGTCAATTGTTTGCTAGCTTTTCTTGTTTTATGACGTGACACAACACGAGTAAAATGGGAGCGTAGGCAGGATAAAAATCCCAACATTCAAGCGCTGTTTTCTAAGAAATGGTCAGGCGGAAAGAAAGTGTACGCTGTTTCAAATTTTGGACAAAGTATGTCGATTTTTTAGACTGAAGCAAATATCTACCCCTGTTTTCTTAATCTCCATACCGCGACCAATTGTCTATGACCACCGCAAGCATGCCTGAAATAGTAAATAACACGAAAACACACTATAAAAAAACGAGCTCTACTTCACTAATCTTTTTCATTGAGTACTTCATAAAAAGTGGGCAGATGAAGTGGATTTTAATCTCGAGAACAACGCATAAATTAATATTATGCTGAAGATCTTCATGTTTTACCGTGATTTTTTTTTCACGTTTGGCAGCTGCTGTTGTTGGTCATGGCGGTTTTATTGCTGCTATCATAATTTCTTGTTGTTGCAGTTCAGTACAATACACCTGAAATGTACGTGTAATATACGAGCAGAGGATTTTAAAATCGTTTGGATCTGTTTCATATTTGCATACACTAGATGAAGCCACTGCCAGTATATCTTTCGATCTCTGAGAATACGTTGGTGAATCATGTCGTGTTGGTGTGTGTTTCTTCTTTGGCGTGCATGTTCGTGTATAATATTCTCGGGCATGGGCTTACCTGTGTGTGGGTGAGCGCGCGTGCGTGTATGTGTTTAACATCTACTCAGTTCGATCCTTAGCAAGGGATGAATCTGCTCATAGTTAACGTCCATCATACTGCACCATCCTGATCCATTTTGGAAACGAGCACTGCTTACCGATTTTAGCAGTGCTATTTATTGCACGGCTGTAGAATATATGCAAAGAATGATCTTCAGTTATGGCGGTTTAGATGTCTAACATTTCTGAGAATCACAATCATTTTCATCAAGAGTAGTATAGTTTTTCTGGGACCTCGATGACCAGATGGGTCAACTTACAGTAAAATACAAGAAAAGAAAGTTCATCCTCTGTAATCTATCGCCAGTGGCCATAGAAATGCTTCAATAAATGCAAACAAGAGGAGTCTTTGGGCAGTGCAAGACTGGTTTACCAAATGCAACTTTTCTACAGCGACGTTAGCAGAGTCTATATGAGACAAAAAAGATGCATTTTATTGTATCTCCAAAATGATAGAACGAATAGGAGAAGAATATACGAAAGAGTCTTGGGCAAAAAAAAAAAAAACAACGAGGGAGATAGGAATGAAAGAAACCGGACTTCTGTTAAGCCTTCAAGAACTAACTTTGTCTAAAGAACTACTCACGCGATAGGGAGGGAAACTATACAGATCTCGGCGTAGCGACATGACTGAAAGTCAGCATGGAAAACTACCTCAGCAAAGACACAACAGTCTCTTTCTCTGACGTCTTTGCTCGTCACTAAACATCAGGCTAGATGAATCATCATGGCGTTCCAGAGCATACGGTGATTCACCTTCCGTCACGAATGACGTATATAACGTAACCTTTTTTTTCTACTTTTCTCGTATGATGTAGACCACTTCATACTTATTTAGGGCTTCCTTCCACTTATGTTATTAAAGCCCTGACCTCAAAAATGTCTGATGTGCAAGACAGATCTATGGCGGTTTTTTTTTTCTCTGAGCCACCACCTGAACTGGGACTGAGCACCTGCCTGAAACGTTTACAAGCCATTACTAAGTACAGCCTCGATACATCCTGGAGTTTAAGAAGCATATGAACAAAGTTATTCATTGTAAGGTTTACTAAACTGGGTAAATTTACTTTAAACATACGTAAGATACATTCAGCAGGAAACGATGTAAGGATTATGGATCTTGGATATTACTTCATTCGAAACAATATATCCTGCTTTCAAGCTCAAATATAAATGAATGAATGAACTCAGTTTTTGAACCCCACCCGTTAATTTGGATTCCACCCTAGCCAGTTCCCTGACCCAAACTGTGTAAATGTTTTGAAGGTGAGTCACGATGCATTGTCAGTTGTATAGAATTCTGATATGCTAACATTGCTCACGCCTCTGGCACGGTTCGATCGGGTGTTGTTTAACGTGATGCTCGCATATATCTCGGGCAGGAGAGTTTACGGGCTCGGACCCAAAAACAAGAAACTCCCAGAAAAGCGTAACCCCCCCCTCTCCCCAGCCTACCTAGGCGTTACAGGTCTCCCCTTCCCCCTGACCTTGACCCAGAAAGGATTTTCGGACCTGGCCACAATCTTGATTACACACGTCACATAAATATGTTAACGCCACCCCGGAGCCAGTATTCGCAAAGCAAGCTTCAGAACTACATATGAGTCTGCTCGTTCTTATTCGTAAGTATGAATGTTCTCAGAATCGAAAGAAGTCTTAGGTAAATCTAGCCTATTTGTTTAATTACTAAGTATAGTGGTGTCTGGCTAACATCTCGGTGCT
>JAWQUT010000021.1:1546350-1579013 GCA_033807755.1 Ellobium chinense | reverse complement strand
GTGAGTGAGAGAGAGAGAGAGAGAGAGAGAAGAGACAGAGAGAGAGAGAGAGAGAGAGAGAGAAAACACACAGACAGGCAAACAGACATAAAATAATCGCTTATTATTCATGATGAAACATTTTTTTAAAAAACATTGTCACTGTATTTGCCCATTAACAAAACTCGTCATACTTCTCATGCAAACTGATTTCATTTCCGTTTCCATGAAATTGACAATACTTTTTATAAGACATAGACAATTATAGCCTACTTCTGTTATTATCACTATTACCCCATAATTCATTTCATGCATTTCTCGTCTGACAAGAACTGGATCTAGAATTCACATTCTCTCTCCGTCAAATTCATCTGCAGAGACACTGTGAGGTATTTTAAGGGAAATGCACTTGGGCTGAATGTAACCCTTACCCTATTGGAACTTGAAAGCGTCCCACAATTTTGCC
This sequence comes from Ellobium chinense, assembly GCA_033807755.1. Taxonomy (NCBI): domain Eukaryota; kingdom Metazoa; phylum Mollusca; class Gastropoda; order Ellobiida; family Ellobiidae; genus Ellobium; species Ellobium chinense. Next base: position 1,578,568 of record JAWQUT010000021.1, on the reverse strand, counting down.
AAAAGCAACAATGGCAAAACCAGAGGGACCCTACATAATATAGTTTAACACAGTACCAAAAAAAGATTCTGGCATAAACAAAGACATCAACAGCCAGCGTCACGGTCAGTGGCTGCAATACCATCTATTCGGAACGCCTTTAGAAAGTATCTGGAGTTGGTAATGGTAGTGGTGGTGGTGGTAACAATGGTAATGACAATGATATACCAAGCAATATACCAAGCTTGTCTCTTTTTAATATATGATTTCCTAACTTGACACGCTGCTTTTTCCACCCTCCACCTATTTTATTGACTGCTTGGAGCTCAGTTTTTCTTGGGGGAGCCCCTCATACTCACTCCCCCCTTTTACACACAAGTCTCCCCTTCTTACCTTAATTCACTCCTCTACCACCTGTTTTATCCCGTGATCCAGGTTCAATTCTTATCGTCTTTACCAGCTATTTTAAGACTGTCTCACATAATCGATCATAACTGACTTTTAACTCACTCTACCATGCTTGTCTTTTCTTTTTCTCCTTAATGTGGTTGCTTTTATTGTGAAAGTTTTAACTCTTGTTTCATTTCTATTGATAAAGGCCTTAGAGCCGAAACGTTTGGATGTCATTTTTGATCTTAATTCTTTGCTAGATTTTTAATAAATTACCTGAATTAAGGTTGAGCTTTTATATTTTTCTCAGTTTTAAATGGTAATGACAATGATGATGATAATAACGATAATGATGATAATGCGGTAGTTGTGCGGGAAAGGATGAAATACTTACGATGTGTCTTATGTTCGATATTGGTCATCACGGGAATCCTGGATAATTTCTAATCACGTTCAGATTAGACTAGTATGCGAAACCACGCCCAGCAACAGCATAGNTGAAAGCGTCCCACAATTTTGCCAAAAGCAACAATGGCAAAACCAGAGGGACCCTACATAATATAGTTTAACACAGTACCAAAAAAAGATTCTGGCATAAATAAAGACATCAACAGCCAGCGTCACGGTCAGTGGCTGCAATACCATCTATTCGGAACGCCTTTAGAAAGTATCTGGAGTTGGTAATGGTGTTGGTGTTGGTAACAATGGTAATGACAATGATGATGATGGTAACGATAATGATGATAATGCGGTAGTTGTGCGGGAAAGGGTGAAATACTTACGGTGTATGTTCGATATTGATCATGACGGGAATACTGGATAATTTCTAATGACGTTCAGTATAGACTAGTATGCGAAACCACTCCCAGCAACAGCATAGACATTACACCAGCTACAACCACCATCACCACCGACAACAGAAATAGCAACAACAACAACAACCAGAACAATAACAACAAATAAGTCGAGATCAACAAAACATAATGACGACACGCACAATACCGGCGGTGAAAGAAAACGACAACAGATCGGTCAAGAGGTCGAAGATAATAAATAAATAAATGAAGACAGAACTAGTGGGAGGCATGGCTATAGCAACAACAAGCCATTGAGAACAGCATCCCTAAATGAGGACGCATGTGAAATGACACATCATTAACGACGAACGCTTCAACCACCATAAAACTATGGACGCATAGCCTCATAAATGATATAGCTGTCCACAATGGCGGCTTATTGTAAATAATAGCTTCTAGCTTGGCATGTATCCATCCTTTTCCACTACTCACCCTTTCGCGTGTCCCCCCTTCCACGCCGTTTTCCCTAGCGAGAGGATTAGAAGAAACCTGTCTTTTCCAAGACAGCTAGGCATCATTTCAACACTACTCATCATCCGTGTCCCGAGGCCTCTATGGGATCCGGTCTCCCCCCCCCTTCGCCCCCTCCCCCCATCTTTCCGTCTCACTCCTTTCCCATCCCCAATCCGCAACCCCAGAGGTTTGCCGGCGAGGTGGTTCTTATGGCCTTGCTGGTATTCATAACCAATATCTGCCATCACCGCAATTTGTTAATGCATCTGCGTACATTCTACGCATTGTGCACTAATCGTTAATGAGCTTATATTTGAAAGTTCGGAGCTCTTACGGAATGTTATGGCCGAGAAAGGCAAGCACATATAACGGTATACCCTGATGTTACAATCACATTGCACTTTACGAATTAGAATTAGATGTAAATTCCACAACTAGTTTATAATGTGCAATATGATCTTAGCCCGAGGAAATGCCATTATGCGCATGCCTACCTCTGCCATACCCATCCGTAGGAGATCCGAACTTGAAACAATTAAAAAGAAAGTCTCTCTATTGGAACTATAGCAGAACCAGTGCTAGCCTCAATCTTTCAGCAAAACGAAGACATGTATAATTATAAGGTTATTAGTCCACAGTAACCCAGATCTACGTCACAGGTGCTGCTTCTGAGAATCATGAAGGCAAGTAATACTTTAGAAGTAGGCGAAGACGAATAGATCAGTTAGGAAAGTCAAAGGATGTGGTCTCGAAGACGACTAGATCAGTTAGGAAAGTCAAAGGATGTGGTCTAACTACTGATCTTTTTGTGTTAAAGGCGTTGTAGAGCCTAGACAGATTGGTTCGAGATTCTTATTTTTTTCCCCTTACCTCATGCTCACAAGAGCACACACATAAACACATATGTTCGCTCACATGCGATCGTACTACTGGTTGCGTCACCCATTTCACTTATGAACTATATGAACGCACGATATCTATTCCCTTATCTTTGTTTTTTTTTTCTTACCTTTTAAAACATCCTTCTTCCGCATGTTTATTCCTCCCTCTTTAAAAATTCGTGTTATATATCCTGGAAATAATTATCTCAGTGTCGATGTCTAGTATCTAATAAGTGCTCATGTTAGCGTATATCGTAACATCAGTTACAAGTGTTGTAAATCTCTTGGATATGGTCCTGGAACTCTGTAAAGCGAGCATGGATTAGCATTAAGGGCAGGGCTAGTGCTGGGAGTAAGGTTAAAGAATGGAGAAGCTCCCTAGATATTTGAAAGCGTGCGCATTAACGATGGGATCTTTTATCATCGTAAGAAGTACAAACCTCTGCAGGTTGAACGCTACTATGTTGCATTCAGCACAAATGCGCTAATACACTTCTTACGATGGTAAGAGACCCCATCGTTAATGCACACGTTCTCAATAATACACGAACTGTTCCAAGGATGCATTTCCTACCCTAATCCTACCCTAGCATGATAGGCCATGGGGTGGACCAGGTTCATACCAAACGGGTATACAACAATTATAAACTGTAAAGACAAATATTTGAAAACATGTAGTAGCGCGAAAATCTGTGCTAAACCTCACAAATTGTTTCTGGCATTTGAGTTTGTTGCCGTCTGTGAAGGAGAAAGTGAAGTAGTGTTGAAGGTCACGCGATCAGAGGATTTTTAAAAAAAATATATCCTAAACAGTAGGGTCCCTTTGATGGATATTTCCACAACCACGTTATAATGCAAAGACTCAACAAGGTACCTTTAATGAGTTTTTTCCTCTGTCTGCAGGATCTCCCTTGTCATATCTGACATCAGGCTGAGATTCCCTGGTGTGTCTGGAAGAAAAGAAAAGAACAAATCATGTAACTTCAGAAGGGAGAAACCTATTTTTTACATAGAATTTTTTACCACTGTGAACGGAATAGAAAAAACCCCAAAAAACTATGGAGAAATTCTTGAAATAAATCGTTCATAATATAGAGGTGTGACAAAAAATTTCTGATTTTCTCTTTGGACGTCACAAGATAGTACGATCCTTGTTGTAAGTCCGCCCTTATCCCCCTCTCCCAGCTACCCTATCTACCTCTTCTCCTGTGTGTCGCAGTCTAAGCAAGCACAAGGACTGACCCAATTTGTGTAGTTTTTGTTTTCCTTTCAAGTTTGTCGTTTATGAGGAGAAGGAAGAAGGAAACAGTAGTATGAAATCAACAGAATGATGGCAATGTTTCCCTCTCCTCATTCAGTTAGCTCCCCTTTCCCATATTTGGTCTTACACGATTTGACACTTTGACACGACCTCCGGAATGACCCAGCAATGGACACACTATGACATTTCAGGATTCCGCTTTGTTTCCATCTATAGCCTATTTTTAGAAGTACGCCTTTGCAATGAGTATCGAACTCCACAAGATAGGGCAGGGACACGATCTTCCACCCACTCCACTTCTCAGTCCCAAATCTTAACCCTGGCTTTGAATTTCATCGGCTTCTGATTCAGCACAAATAAGCGTAGTGTTCTACCACTATTTCACCCTTGTTGACTTACAACGTCCTATTCCAACACGTGAGATTTGGAGATCTGAAGGTCTGAAGGTTTAAGGTTTTGCAATTTTAAATAGTTCCTATAAAACCAGAAAATTGGCCATGGGGATGGGGGAAAAGGATTAGATATCATTTTCAAAAGTCATGATCAATGAGAATATTTTTGTAGACTCAGAGTAGGTAGGGATTTGCAACACAAGTATAAATACTGTATGGTTGTTGCTAGGTGGGTGAGATTATCCTGTGTACTGTGCAGAAAGGCGTAAAATATGAAACAGCCTGATTCGCCGCCAAAGATCTCTCGAAATCTATTTTTTTTCAATTTTCGTTTGGCTCTTTCCTAAAATCTCTCTTGGCACCCTGTCGAAGATCATGATTGTCCGATTCGCGACAGTATCAGAAGCAGTTAAGGGTAACTAGACTAAGCTATAGTCAGCTACAATCAGAGCTGTGCATATCCAAAAAGTGCCCTGTGGCCAAGACTTTCTAAATGTAGCATCTGTTCTCCATTCTGGTCTGGTCTATATCCAGTACTCAGCTTTCCTTGTATGGTTTCTTCATTCTGCGCCCAGAGTAAGGTTTTTTTTTTGTTCTGTATTGTTTTGTTTTTGTTGTTATTGTGTTTTGCTTTTTATTATTTTGTGTTTTCCCTCAAACGCACTCCTTACCACCACAGTAATTCCCTCAAATGTGGAGAAGTTAATTTAAGACAGTCCCAAAGTGTGACTGATATACTGATGATGAAGAACTGGCTAACAGATACCCCTCTGCCCCTCTACCCCTTCACAACCCCATCCCTAAGAAGAATGCAACGCTTTGTCAATAAATCCATCCACAAAAGGGGTGACATCAAAATTTCAAAAACCAAAATGAAACTTGTTGGAAGAGTTTGATTGTCCTGTATAGCACTTCACAACGTTTAATCAGGGAGTCTCAAATCTGGCAAATCATCTGCAATTAACGAGGAATGATGTATGAGACAGTTATCCTTGGCAACAAGTAGTTTCTTAGGGCCCCTGGGGATTTAGAGAGGCCCTTTTGTGCATTTAACCTATAAAATGAGAGTTTGAATCAGGCATCGGCAAAACCCAGTTTAAAAGTCTTATTTGCCAGAATTCCAGCTGAGTAGTGCATAACATGACAATCCAGAGTTGCCAGTTGGCATTATAAGGCCAATTTCCTCCACAAGTGTGATCACAACCACTTCGCTATAAGGAAGGCAATATAAATGCATGTTGATGTGGAGTGAGTTTGGTTGCCCCCTCTCCCGTCATTTTCCAGGGCACCACCTCAGCCAGTACTATAATAAAAGACTGGTTCCTATTTTATGAAGCCGAAAATCACGAATATCGTCCATTCGGTAATGTTATGCCCTGTTTCACTCATATGTACGCCTAGTTTTGGGGGAAATTGAGTTCGAAAATACGATCTTTCAAATTTTGAAGACTATCGAGTCCAAATATTATTATAGATCCATTGAAAAAAAAAAGATAAATAACAAAGTAGACACCATCCATCAGAACGCCATCAGCAAGTAAACTAGTTTTAAACTTAAACTACTCGTACACTCGTCAAAAACATTAACCAAATTTGTTGACAAAAGTAGGTAACCGTGACGTAAAATCTCAGATAATTACTGCACTAGATAGATCTTGTTATGACATTGTATTGTTGTAGGTTATTGAACATGGATAGCTGAAAAATATTGGAAGCCATTCGTAAGAGCTGAACGCGCTAATGAGTTGCACCAGAAGTTAGCCACATATTTTGGATAGTTCAAAATAACTGGGAGGGAAGTATACAATAGAATGGTCATCCAGCCTGTTCAAGTGACCTCGTAAAAGAACGAACACTATACAGATAAATTTGCGATGAGTAGACACTTCACATTATAATGGATTCAGAATAAATTGTCAAACAAATTAAATTACGAGTATCATTATTTTATCATCTATCTACCTTCTTTGTAGAGCTTTTATATTAAAAAAAAAAAATAAAAACCTCTCTAGACAGCGTTTGCAAAAAGAGTAGGCCAAGCTTCATTACAAGAAAAAATGCAATAACAGGGAGATGTAAACCTAGATCTAGTTAATTGTTCCATTTTCGCTATTCACGTTTAATCAAAAACACAAAACAAAATGTTAAAATAGGCAGGGTTGGCCATAATGACGTTTTTAACATCATCAATATCACTTTAGATTTAGACGGATTTGATGCCACCCTTCTCCAAACTAAACTTTTTTTTTTGTTGTTTATCAGGAGTGCGGGTGACTGATCGAGAAAGATATCTAATTTTGTCAAAAAAAAAAAGGGGGGGGGGGGAGGAAGGGGAGAGGGAGTCATCTAGCCTTTACATTTTGTTGAAGAGGAGCGAGAAAATTACATCAAAACCAAACTAGAGGCACCCAGTGCACTTTTTCAACATTTCTTTGGAGAAACCATAATGTCTAAAGAAAGCCTTTCAAGAGAAGGGAATGGAATATAGTATCATTCTGATTCTCTTCAGGATTTACAAGTAGACTAACAAGAAAAAACACGAGGTATTATGTCCGGGTCAAAATAGTTCCAGGACTGTGCGACTTCCTGTGAGGACATGCGATAGGTGTCTGAAAAGTAAGGTACAAATATAAAGCAATAAATGAAACATAGGGCATAGGTTATGTACCATTCGGTGTATTTGTATATACTCGTCACCAAGATTGCTGCACTTATCCAATCAACACACGACCGTATAACTGCCCTCCTCGAAGAATGCGTCGTCAACGACTATAGTCATTCTAGTACCTCTAAGCTGTCGTGACATCAGAGTTGAACCATTTCCCTGGATAAATGTCTTATGAAGAACCCGAAAATGATGGTTACACACGCGCATTAATTTTGAGGTCTCTTGAGTTGGAGTTACTAGTAAGGGTGATCTATTTATCACATCATTTTTTGTTCTTTCTCTCATGGGTCCAGTGACTTTAGCTGTGACCTGTTCTTATGCATCTGTCTCTTCCCTGGCCAGTTTAGGTTATATTAAAGCAGCACTATTTCGGGTCAAGGGTTTGAAGTGATAGGGGCTGCCAGTGAGCTAACACCCTGTTCTCTTGAAATAGCCTGAGGCTTCATCTGGCTTTTCAAGGGGGTCGTTCAGATGAAAAGACACCGCAAAAAACTTTGCTTGTCGTGGGCTATTTTAAGACATGTATTTTTTTTTTTTTTTAGATCAGATGCTTATCTCCATTACTGGTGAGTGGGAATAGGCAACAAAATTTAGGGCTGGAATGACGGCAGTCGACCGTACATAATAATAGATAGCAATAAGATTTGGAAGTGTGTAATCTAATCTGAAGGAGTCATGTCAGGACTATGACAAGATGTGGTACGAGTCGATGACCCAGTAGGATTAACGCTTCAGAACAAAACTCGATAATTTCTGGATGGTGAGAAAGGATAATGGAGCTTGCTCTTGATCATACCTACACAGACTGTAGTGATAAACATGTACCCACTTTCTGACTTAACTGTACATGTATTATGTATAGAAGATTGAAATAAAAGCATGGAACAGAATGTCATTATTAATGTCTTTTTCTCGTCACGCTTTAGGCAACGAAGAGGCAGTCGCGTGAAAAGCTACCTTACGCCTATCGATAAGATAAGATAAGATAAGATAAGATAAGATAAGATAAGATGAGATAAGATAAGATAAGATAGGATAAGATAAGATAAGATAAGATAAGATAAGATAAGAAAGGAGAGGTCAGAGAAGTGCGACTCACTTTAAGCAAAAAGCTTCCTCTTATAGATATTCAGACGCTTTATTTTAGAACTGGCTATTTCCCATGGCAAAACTTCCTACGTCAAAAAACTAGGGAGGCTTTAAAAATGTCAAACTTATTTTCCAGGCGAGAGGAAGATGGTTTGGAGGTTGGAAGCAGAAGCTCTTCAGTTTCAGTTTCGAAAGGAAATTTGACAGCATATCCTTTGTCCAGGAATTGCGAAAACCGAACCAGATCAAAGCCTTGAAGCAGCGCTGAAGCTGTGAATCTCAGATTTTTGTCAACCGCCTAAAGCGTTCTTCTGGAGAGAAGGAAGATTGTGTCACTTCTAGCTTGAAGTAAAGGGAAATTTTGCGGAAAATGTCAAGGCGTCAAGTGCAGAGAGGATGTCTTTATGCTCTCTTGAATTTAGCCTGGAGCTAAATATCGGTTTCTTAAGTCAAAGGGGCATGAAGGCGTGAAAGTGTTTCTTTCTTGCATGTGTAGAGAGAAGGGCGAGGGGGAGAAGAGATAACAGAGGAGTGGCATGGAGTTGGAAGGAAGGTCTGGTCTGTTCGTCGAGCTCCACATACTGTATTAGATTTAGAATCTCTCAAATTTAACATTATCATAAGGAGAATAGTAACTGAAGGTAAAAAACAAAGACACGAAAGGCGTGGGAAGATTAGATTGTTTAAAAACAATGCTTACCATTATGCTATGCAGCTTCAGAGGTATCAAGTTTTGTATAAATTTTGTCACGCCAAAAGTACATTGTTGCTCAAAACGAGACACGTTTTGAGAAAATAGCAAAACGTTTGTTCCTCTCAAGAATATGCATGCAGCCTATTGAAATTGTGACTTTCTTGTGTCCCCAAGGCAAAACGAAATCAAGATATTTAGCATCAAGACCTAAAAGAATATCCTTCGACACTTTTCACTCCTCAGTATTCATTTTAACCCCTTCCCTATGATATGGTTTTAAATAACTGGTGTCACCAAATTATTCTGAGCTCATAGCATGGATGTAGGTTAGTTCGATAAAAGTCTTACAGCGCTTCAGAACGATTAGGGCTACAGTACGCACCTGTGCATAGGAATATTTCTTTACATGGCTTTAGGAAACAGCACGTAAAAATACGTCCGATACGAAAATGCTTCTTCCGGAACATATATGTACGCTCAGACGCTGTGTGGACCAAAGGGTTAGTACGTTCATGACAATCATATGTAGCGAAAGGGTTAAAGCAAGGCGAGTCAGACCAAAACCTGCAAAAGTAAACCGATAAACTTGGCATGCAATCTCCACTCTGACATGCAATTCATTTATAACAAGAGTACATCCATATCATTTATAACGGAAGAGCCATACGTGCAGATGGCAGTGATTATTATTTTCCATTTAAAGCAACGTAAAACCAGCCTCCTTCAAAACAATATAAAAACTATGTCATTCAAAACAGAGACAAACCACGCACCAATTACTGCAATATTTATCTCGCACATACAGCAACATGTTTAAAAAAGCAAATGGCGTAAAGTCTCCCTTTGATAGAAAGTAAAACCAGTATCTTTTAAAACAATACAAACACTATGCCAGGTATAACAGGGACAACACACAAAAGCCATTTCCATTTAAAACACAAAGGTCACGTTAATCCAAGTGGCATAAATTAAGCTGTTATTCTCCGTTCAAAGCGAAATAAAACCAGCCTCCTTAAAAAGATACCAAGTGTCATTTAGCGCAGAGACAAATCAAACTTCATTTATAACAAGACCCATGTCATTAATAACAGCAGAGTCATAGATGCCATTATTCATATTCCTAGGAAAAGCCCAGCGGAGAATGAGGTCAATTTCCGGTATTCCAGACAACCGAGGGGCGATTCTCCGAACGGGTCGTGGCGTGAATGTGAAGGACTATTTGAAGGGAACTTCACGCACAACGGAGACAAAGTGTTGGATATGCGCGATCAGGACCCTGTCCTGCTTTGATTGGCGGCACTGGGTGAGAAATTTATCTCATTGCTGTATGAGTGCTCACGAAGAGTAGGCGGAGGAACCATGGGCAATGGGAGAGGGGGCCAAGGATAGAGAAGATTCAACCCTCCCACACACTCTTATATATCCACACTTTGGGTACACTGCAAATTTTGTTAGAGGGCTGGGTGCTGGCATTGCACCCTCGCCCATTTCAACTCTCCAAAATACGTATGTTTTACCGATGACAACCCTTATTTCACCCTCCTGTCCAACTCATATGCACTGACATACACACGCACTCTCTCTCTCTCTCTCTCTCTCTCTCTCTCTCTCTCTCTCTCTCTCACACACACACACACACACACACACACACACACACACACACACACACACACACACACACACACACACACACATATACACGGCGGCGATTGGCCCAATACATAAATGTGAAGCAGGCATCAAATTAAATGTTTTGGTTCAAGTGCTACCTGATTTGTTCACAAGCTTTACACTTACTGCCCATCTCCGGCCTTTCCCTATAGTGAAGTTCTTGGTTGTGATTGCTGGTCTATGACACCACTGGACTGTGCTGGCATGAGCAAATGCTGGCCACTGGGCAAACTGATTTAATAACAGTGAAGTTCATATCTTTGTGTGATAAGTTTGGACTCTTACCTGGCGTCACTAACGAAAGAACGGAACAAATTGTAACCTTTGTTCCCACTGCCGACTTTTTCAATGACAATATAACAGCTTTGAAGAAACATGAATGAAAACATTTGAGCATCCTACTGCTTACACTATACAGTGAGAAAGAGGAGGATGCTGACGCTGCGCTGTGGTGGTAAGTGTTCAATGAAATGTCTTCAAGAACCCAGCTGATAAGATGATAGCATAAACATGTTGCAATTTTTTTTTTGTTATTATCAAAAAGTGAGTAGTTAAATAGGATGTAAAACATCAAATATCGCCTACACGAATTTCTCGTCTTTTCGCTGCAAAGCTCCGCTTCGGTCCCTTGCCTCGTACTTCAGTATTGAATGGGTCATTTTTCTGAGATTAACTCCTTTGAATTCGTTAGAGGGCGCTAGAAGGAACATTTCAAGTATTCACTTTCTATCCATTATAATTCCAAATGTTAACAGCAGATATGTTTCAGCATTTTATGTTAAAAAAAAATAACCCTTAAGTTCCCAGATATACTTGGCTCATTTAAAAAGCCAAATTTTCTACCTTCATCTGGTGGAGAATGGCAAATCAACCCGCTGAAAGCAGCATGCGTAAGGAGCAATAAATGCGACCACGGGCTGGCGTCGTTAACCTGTATATTATTATGCCGTATTTTGTTCTTTATCTTTGTTAATTTCAAGACGTTCCCGATGTTACAGTTTAAAAGGCATCACTTTGAAAGTGCTGGAAAATTGTTTCAGATAGCCAAAAAAATGTTCATACTCAAGCGCAAACCTCTGTAGCTGATAATGTGTTCACAATTGGTTCGCAGATTTACAAAGCCATACAGCAGAAACGGCCAGAAAGCCTTTCGCCAACATGCGTGATTCGAGAGTTACTGTTCTTTGCATTTGAGGAAAATATGACCCATTCACTTCACGAACTCGAATTTTAGAACAACTTCCCATGAAATTTGAGTTCGTGAGTTTCTACTGTATTACTTATCGCAGATCCACAAGATGTATTGACTATCTCTTCCTTTCCACTACTTTAGACATTGCCTCACTAATCCTATATTTCTCAGTTGGAGCAGAGGTTCCATTATCATACATAGATAGAGTCTAGTGTATTCTCATGTACTTTGCCGACATCGCGTATGATACAATACTTTACTTCAGTGGAGTGCATTCAGCACCGATGCACTTACATAATTCTAACGATGGTCTGAGATCCCATCGTTAATGCGCAAACTCTCAACTGAAAGTAGCATAACCACAGTATAAACTTTGGAGTCATCTAATAACTCCTTCTGTATTTGAGATAAATTTAATAATCGTTCTTCACACACACACACACACACACACACACACACACACACACACACACACACACACACACACACACACACACACACAATTGTGCGCATTCAGTGACGCATCTGTTGTGACATCCATAATACGGCACGTGACCCAAGCAAGGAAATCTTGCACATACTCCACTAGCAAACTTCTGACTTAAGGCCCCATAAATAGACATATCCAAGGGTTGTTATTACGTCATTCACGCACATCCGCCTGCTCCTCCCAAAGTTGCACACACCTTAGCTCGTTCAGGTGGAACAAACTGGTAAAATAGCATCGTGCAAAACGGTGCGCAGATATTAGGAATTCGCTGAGTCCATCCAGCTTATGCCTGCGATAGACGCGACCGGTACATTATGAATCTAGAAGAACGCATGCATGCATACATAACTCCATTGATGGACTGGATAACTCAGTCCTTTATGAACCCCACACAGCGTGCCAACACAAAGTGGTAAATTAGTGTCGGCAGAAGGGCAGATAATTTTGTTTATCGTCCTCACAGTTGTCTACCCTTTTGTAGCTAATGGATAATTAGCTGGGCATAACAAGCGTTTTTTACGGCGGTTTTAGAGTTTTAGTTTTTTTTTTAATATATAAATCGAGCTTAAAAGCACATTTAGCGCACTTTAGCGTTGCTCGCTCTCGTACGTGAATAGCTGTGGGGCAAATAAGCGGAAAAGATGGACTCTTGGGTTATCGAAAAATTGTTACATTGCTTTGCAATTAGGGATGTCGTATTCGATATTTCAAATATATACTAAGTACTCGCGACATCGATACTATGACGTCACAATGGTTCCGTGCGATTATGTGAGCTACCGAAGTCAAAACTATAAAAATGGATCTGCTGGGAAATCGAAACACAGATCCACCCATCTGGACGTCGCGACAAGTCGACATTGGCTTAAATCATATTTCAGCTCTGTCGAGCACCATTTGGGCATTAAAACACTTGATAAATTTTGAGTCAAGAATAAGGGTAAATAACAAATTGAAATCATTTGAACGGACAGCATCGACATTATCGACTGAGTTTCAGGAAGTGAATATTCGCGCTGAGGGTCAAATTCGTGAGTACTCACTCTACGTCACAGCCTTATTTGCAATTACGCTTCCTCCCTGCCAAAGGTTGAAGGACGGCCTGGCACAGCAAGCGAGTGAAAATGTACATTAACAACCTTTTTTCTTTTACCTGACAGCTTGAATGGCAGTGCTTACATCATTGTAATTAGGACATTAGGATCTCACCCTATAGAATGTCATGCACTCAGATAGTGCACTGGTATGAGTTTCTCATTTTTTCCCTTCATATTTTATTTTCAATCTCGAAATTATGGACTGGATGTCCTGTTTTTTTTAGTTCTTTTGGGTCTACTGTACTTGTATTTGTTCTGACAGCTAGGGTCCTGTTATATAATGCATTCTTCACAATAGAGAGTTGCGTGTTTGAACACAGCAATGTTTAGAACTCAAGCTGAAACCGGAAGTTCCGGCAAAATAAAATCCTAGGTAAATATTGAGATGCAGCACTAGTGCTTTGAATTAGGGTTAGGCGCCGGGTTAGGGTTAGGATTAGGGAAAAGCAAACTCCACAGTCATTATCATCTTTGTCCTTAACCTTATCGTTTTCAAAAATATAAAAAAACAACAACTCTCAAGACTAACCCTGATCCTAACTAACCTTAGCGTCATAACTTTCGTCAACATGGAAGTATGTACGTGCCAAGTATTACAGCTTCCGACACTTGGGCATGGCAAACCTGATCAAAGCTTCGATAATTTCATTGGTCTTAAGAGGAAAAAAAAAGGTAGACATTTTTTTTCTGTCATGTAGAAAATTTCTTGAGATAATGTGAATAATTATGCTCTTCTCTGTTTTTATTGCATTTTGAAGGAGAAATTTTAATTTTCGTTGGGACTTTTTCCCCTCGTAATGAGGTTCCGTCATGAATGGACAAGAAACCACTCATAACTCTATGTTTCAGTGTATAGTTATAGATAGATGATATCCCGGCATACGAGGGAATGTCCATAATACAATAATATTAGCTCTCTCAGGGGGTGAGCACACTCATATTTGGACTCAAAACATGGTCAGTTCTTTCTATCTTTCTTTCTTTCTTTCTTTCTTTCTTTCTTTCTTTCTTTCTTTCTTTCTTCCCTTCCGTCCGTTTTCACTATCTTTGATTTCCTGTAAATTCTGTATTGAATTTTTGTGTCACTGGCCTAGAGCCTAATACATACTTTGAATCTTGAATTTCGAATCTTGTAATCTTTGTTAATCTGATTACACTAAATTCTGCACATCACCACACAAAATTGACGACATCGTACAATGAGACAAGGGTTTGCCTACATCACGATTTGACGTGTCGTGCCGTGTCGTATCCAGTAATTTCCTATCCGCATCTGACTATGAAAGAAACATACTGTGATGCAGTCTTGTAAATCATAATCTTTAAATGTGCCATCTTGATATTATGCACATCCAGTTCGGGAGAAATTTTCGAACAGCCCAAAGTTTGAAATCTACGTTAGTCTACGTGAAGTGACATTAACATCAATGGATTATTCCGTTTTCTGACTTCGAACAACTGCTCGTACGTCTTGCAACAAAAGAACTTGTCATTTTCCCGTCGAAATCACGGCTTTTTTTTTTTCATTCTCGCGATCTGTATGTCAATGAATTCACCTCCCGACAACGTGTGTGTGTGTGTGTGTGTGTGTGTGTGTGTGTGTGTGTGTGTGTGTGTGTGTGTGTGTGTGTGTGTGTGTGTGTGTGTGTGAGTGTCCCGAAATAAGAAAGGAATTATCTTATAGCAAGAGCTTTCATCAAACAGAACAGTTTAGATGTCTGCAAAATGGTTTGGCAAAGATAAACCCTTCTGTAGAGAGGTGCCAGGCAGCTCTTAAGACCACTCTTAAGCCATCGGAATGTGACTTTGAAATTGCAGTACGTTCTTCTGCTCATTCTCCATATAGGGCAATATCGAACTTCTTCCTGTTCCTATACCTAAATATATTTCAAAGATCAAGGTTTAGTGTCATATGATACCAGTATAAATGGAGACGAGGACTGGCATGACGAATATAAAATAAGTTTGATTGCGTAGGAAGAATAATGTTCATGCCAAATTTACGGTTGTAGAATGCATTTTTTGACGGTCAGGTCAAAAAGATATGGAAAAGCCCTCGTATACTGGCACACACACCACGAACGTAACGGTCTGGAAAGGGGGGGGGGGTGTTGAGAGGAGAGAACGCCTCTAGGCCATGCTCACGACAAGAGAAGTCCAGACAGACGAATGAAGCCAATTTGCCAACCAATTACAAAAGCCTGAGGCCAAGGAGGCGAAAAGGTTTGAATATCCTCCATATTAGAAGCTTGTCTTATACTCGGTTAGTGCCAAAAAAGAGCCGAAGCCCTATACGAGATTACATCTGCGTTAGCCGGTCTTTATGCTGCATGAACGGCTAGAAACCTATCATTCTCAGGTCGTGGATTAGTGCACTTGTCATTAGCTGTCTCGTGCATTCTGAATTAGTAATTAAGTATAAAAGAGAAAAAAAATGTTAAGTGCAAGGGGACTTGTTACAACAAGTTCATTGATCATATGTTATGGACAGCTGAATACGTTCGAAGACGCCGAGGATTGGAGACGCTTAAGAATAAAGACTTGAAGGAGCAGAGCAGTGAGATGGCTTTGGAGACATTTGTCAGTCCCCATGCTTATC
The DNA here is from genome assembly GCA_033807755.1 of Ellobium chinense. Taxonomy (NCBI): domain Eukaryota; kingdom Metazoa; phylum Mollusca; class Gastropoda; order Ellobiida; family Ellobiidae; genus Ellobium; species Ellobium chinense. Next base: position 1,562,855 of record JAWQUT010000021.1, on the reverse strand, counting down.
TGTCTGTCTCTCTCTCTCTCTCTGTCTCTCTGTGTCTCTCTCTCTCTTTCTCTCTCTCTCTCAAATACATATACACACACAAAAGAACACACACACACACACACACACACACACACACACACACACACACACACACACACAAACACACACCCACACACACACACACACACACACACACACACACACACACACACACACACACACAGCCCAATCACTCTCTAACCCACATGTCCTCTTACAAATCCTCAAGTTTTTTTTTCTTGTTCGCTTGATAACATCACCGCCTTCTCCAACCACCTTTTCAAGCCTTCTCCAGTCGCCAATGGGCGCCATGTAATGAAATTACGTCATTCCCAACGCCTAAAATTCAAAGGAAAAAAAAATCCGTCCATGTTTCAAGTCTGTGTGCAGTGCAGCGTTTTTAGTTTTCATTTTTCCTTTACCCATTCCTTTCATCATTTGCGGGATTTTTAGGGCTCTTTTCTTGGATTAATGTGAAAGTGCCCTTTGCATGTGTCAGTTCATTTCTCTGCGCGTGTCTGCACGTGCGTTTTTTTTTGTGCTTTGATCCGGGGTTTTGTTCACCCCGCAGACCGCTGTTGCCAGATTTGGCTCTTTCGGAACCAAATACCAGATTTTTGGGCTCTTTTTTTGAAAGTCCTTGGCTCCGAAATAAGCGGTTGGCTCTTTCTTGATTCCGACGGACAATATCAATTAATTTCACATATAAAGAGTATGTAAAATTGCGTAAAGAGACGATTATCTTCTGTGGAGGGCTGTAGTCTACGCTATAAGAACTCCAAACTCTTTGATAGTCGCGAATCTGAGGAAAGCTTTAAAAAAAAAATATGGAAGACTCTCAATCGCTTGCTCCTGTGTTCCGAATATTTTGAATTAATTATTTTTACTCTTACCTTTATGTCTTATTGTCTACTGCTTTCAAACCTTTTGGCATTTTAAGTGACCGGAATTTTGTCATGCTTGGCCCGATGATTATCAATCAAAGCTTGATCCCAAACTTCTTTTATTTAATATATATATATATATCACAATACTTCCTTGTCCTGCTCTGAGATATGTAAAAAGGTTTTAGATAATTTTTTATATCCATTTAGATTTACTACATAACATAGTTACATAGTTCGCAGTAAAATTTAAGTCTTATGTCAAACCTGGCCCCCCGGTCGACCCTCTCCAGACATGATCTAGCTCTATTTTGGCTCTCTTTCATGAGCGCTTTGGCTTCAGCTCGAAAAAAAATCTGGCCGCAGACACTCTAGTTCTCAGAGCGGACCCATTAGCGAGTTAAAGGTTTTCACGAAAATGTTTCAATATTGAGATAAGATTAGCCACTGCGTGCCACAGCCGCTGTGATAACAACAGCAGCAAGAAGACTTGCAACAGTAAACAAAGACAACAAAAGCAGCATCACAGACAGCCACGGCAGCAATAAAGACAGGAAAGACATGACAAGCAGCAGCAGCAGCAACGATAGAAGGACCGCAGGAGAAACGACCATGGCAGGAACCGAAACTACTGGAACTGTTAAGGTAAAGAAAGCAACAGCAGCAGTAAGAGAAGCAATTGAGAAAAAAACAAAAACAAAAACAACAAAGGCCGCAGCAGCTACAACAACAAGTGAAGAGACATCAACAAAGAATGATAACAGAAACAGCAACAGAATCAAGAGCAGCAGCAAAGTGAACAGCACCACAACCGACAGCAGCGACAACAACGGAGACAGTAACTGTAGCAAAAGTAGCAATAAATTCATAACGCGAAGCAACAAAGGCCGCAGAATAGACTAGCGCAATAGAGCTAGTTTACAACATAGGACGTCTCTAAGAAAAGATTGAGAGGGTGCATCAATCAGACAACCATCCCGCCCGTAGAAAAACAAGTAGTCTATTGACTACCACACCAGATCACAGAAATAAAAGTAGAGAACTATTCCAGTTGCACTGACGGCACAAGAAAACAACGAGAATTACAATTACAAACAATGACAAAAATAAAGATATTGGTGCACAAAGGTTATTGATGCCCTAAATGTTAGATTGCATAGCTTGGAGCAGCCCTTTTTCACTCTCTATCATTATTTCATATGAAATCATTAGCAGGAATATCCCAGTATAACTAGATACGGCAACAATACATTATTATATTATTTATGCAAGACGCCCTTATCACTCTGACAAGAAAAATCGACAAAAGAGTGCAAATAATCGATAAATGATGAAGTAAAACTTCCAACATCAAAGAAATTACGTCAAAGTGATTCATGAAATGAATTTTTACCGTAATTCTGTTTCGTTCCACGATAATTTCCAGTCATTATTTTTTTAAGTGATGGATGTTCAAGGTTTATCACTTCCTATAACTAATCAAACCAATCCAGGGATGACAATATACATGTAAGTTCCCAAGACACCATGAATACAATCAAAACAACGAAGGCAAAGCACGCCAATATATCTCATTATGTTAATGATACAGGAAGACCTCTTTGTCCCCTCCAGAAAGGTTACATGTAAAGGTCGCTTTCAGGAAAAATGCTGGAAGGCGAAACCTCAGAGTGGAAAAAGAGCTCAAAGAACCCCAGCCAAAAAATGACAAGCCGGCAGCGGAAGGGGGCGGAGGAGATTAAGAAAAATCTAAGGTAAAAAAAAGGCAAAGGAACATGAGCTGATGAAGCAAAATTTAAAGCCTCACCCGAGGTAAACAGGGGGAAGAACTCTTATTAAGCGTAAGCTGGTTCTTTGAAGTCTTTGACTAAGGCTGTTTCTCTAAATACAACAAATAACCAACCTAAAATACAAGAACTCTATTACAGTATTTCCTCATAACCCCGAACCTTATGTACAAAACTTCACATTCATTGTTGTATCACTCTGGTTTCTATTCTCCTAGTTTCTACTGTATATCAGATGAGAGCCACGAACCTGAATTGCTCATAAAGTCTCGAACTGAAACTGTGCGCTGGGCTACTGTTGTTTGATTCTTGCGGGTGCACCAAAGGGACGATCCTTCTATACTGCGGGCGGTCCCTCTGAGATTCTAAGCAGCGGATGTATTAATCTCTAAGCAAGCAAGCCAAGATGGCTGCGACTGATGCGAAAGAGAAAGAAAAGAGTGCGATGATTTTCGAGTGGTGTTTGCCTCAGTAAGCGTATAACATTGGGTGTTTTAGACTTTAAGCTACGACTGTTAGCACAGGATTTTGTACGACCAGCATACAGCATCATAATTATGCACGGGAACAGAAATGATACTGCTTTCTATAAGTCTTATTTGTAGGCAGTGCTAATACTGCTCTTTACAAGGCTTATTTCCTCGCCCACTCATATGTCATGTCATTTCAGCGAGCCAGGTCATGCACTGTTTCAGCTGTACAGAGAGCTCACATTACGTCTGTCATTTTGCAGGTGCCAGTTTGCTATTCAGGGTTTACTACCAGCCCTTACGCATCCGTTTACACCCATGTGGGTAGAGGAAAATGTGAATGAAACCTATTCTTATGGCTTCTGTAGCACGATCCTGGGAAAAATCGAACCTCTAAATCTATTTTAGTATCTAACCACAGTAGTTTATGCATTGATTTTGATCGTGCTACTATTTAAAGGACATTTCGCTTGGTGATAGAACATAACACATTAGGGCCCTTTTTATGCATTCATGTGAATATAATCATGATCATAAAATTACTTTATATAGCGCCAAAATCCATTTAGAAGAATGCACTGAGGCAAATTACATATTGAAAATGAACATTGATAATAATAATAAAAAGCTAAAAACGCACACACACACACACACACACACACACACACACACACACACACACACACACACACACACACACACACACACACGCACACACCCACACACACCCACCCACCCATCAGATCCATCCAGTGCAGAATAATATCACTACGCATAGTATAAGTGTAGCCTACATGTATACCCTAGTAAATAACAGTGCTTTTAACCTGTTTTTAAACTGAGCGATGTTTTCAGTCAGATGTTAGTTCTTAGATTGTCCGACAGTTTAGGGGCACAAATTGAAAAGGTCCTTTCACCTACCGCTGTTCTAGACTTGAATATATGAAGTTGATTGGCACTCGGAGATCTTAGTGAACGTGGTAGAACATTTTTGCTTAGTAATTCACTAAGGTACTTAATCCAGGTGGGCTTCAATTCATGAATTATAACGCCAGTCTAGTGGGGAAACTGAATCAGCTTATTTCTGCTGAAGATTTAATCTGACTTAGGAACCCGATCGCGAGGTTCGGAAGTTCCTTAGGAAAATATAAAAATAAAAAAAATAAAAAGCAACGGGAAATAATGATGGAAAGCTTGCCCGCTTGTCATATTGGGACCAGAGCCGCCATTTTTCAGACACGGTAGAATGCCCAGATTTAGAAGCCTGTCTGCCCCCCCCCCTCCCCCCTCCTCTTTCCCGTTGCCAAACCTTTTTCTCTTCTTCCCCTCCCTCCTCTGTGGTGAGTGGGTGTGTGCGTATGTGTATGCGTCAATAACCACGATTGGATGCGGGTCTAATCACGTGACCAGCCATGCGTGCGTGATTACCTCCCCCTTGGAACAGTGGCGGAACCAATAGTGATCAATGTTCTCCATAATGAGGACAGAACTTGGGGTCAGTTTTTGCCTCCCTTAAATCCCCCATGGAACCCGCCATCTATTTCCTTTGGTCTCCAGTGGTGGGCACTATCGTTTCTAAGTGTGGATACCCAAGCTCTGGAATTTCAGTACCATTTCGATATTTTCGATGTAAGTGGAAACACCACATCTTTTCTGATCCAATAGGATTTTTCTTCATTTCTTTAAAATTACTCTTTTTCATCCCTTGCCTAACTAAATCTAGATATAAACTGCATCGAAAACATTAAATATATCAAGTTGAGGTCGATCCTCCTCCAGTCCTTAGTTTTAAACAAGCTATCGGTCTCCACCGTATAAGCCATAGCGCTATCAAACAGGTATATTAAGTATTAAACTTGAATATGGCCCTCTTCTTTATCCCTACATTCAAATTAGCTACCCAAATGCTAGCGATATCCAAAATATCGGGTGTATCGAAATGCTTATCCAGTGCTAAGTTTGATAATCGAAATGGAGTCGATACTTTCAAAATGTATAATCTGAAGACTGAGTATATCGATACTTAAAAACTTCAAGTATCGGTCCACCACCTCTAGTCTAGAGGTTTGGGTCTAGGATGGTATATTATGAATGAAAAGACAACGTAACCAAAACAGTATATATCCTCGCCCAGCCATTCATACAGACGTAACCTATTTCTATGTCCCACATATGAAAATATGGGTATAAGGTTGACCGGTCAATAGCCAGGCGATGTTGTTTGCTTATCATCACAAGTCGTAGACGTCTGAGACTTTTCGTCGAGTTGGGAGGGGGAAGAGAGGGTAAGAAGTCCAGAACTAATGAATGTTCTGCCGAGACCGTTTAATTGCAGTTCCATAGATACGTGGACAAGGTTGAGATTAGGCGAATAATGAGATAAAGTGGCGCTGTTGTTCTTCGTATTTTTATGCTAAATCACATCATCATGGGAGTATTGTAAAAACTGCAATATGACAAGTAGACTATTCAGTCGTCAGAGAAAAAAAATGTTCCTATTAAGCGGAAGTTGCCATTATGAGGGTCTGGGAGAAAACGGAGCAGGCAATCTCTGTTATTTGAAATAAAATTTTGTGATAAAGAGACAAGTGCGACCAAAGCGGCTCCTGGCAAAATGGAGTCGAGAAAAGTAAGAAGTTGATGTTGGATATGATTTGCAAGCACTAATAAAGCACTGAATTGAATTGAAATGAGTTGAATTGAATAGCTGAACTGAAAAAAAATAATTGAATAACTGAATTGAATTGATGAAATTGACTTAAAAGTCAAATTAACTAACTGAATTAAATAATTGAATAATGGAAGTGAATACTTGAATTTAACTGAATTTAATTGAGTGACTAAATTGGATTGAATTGAACTGGCAAAGGGAATAAGACGCATCACTTAGGACGTAATGTGGTCATTACGCTACATTTGTGACACACCGATGTGAAGGAAAGGAGTTGCCACTCTCTCCCACTCCCTCCCAGCCAGTTTGAATTACTGACTATGGAGGTACCGGAAAAACAACGAGGATTTTTGTTTTTATTTTGGAAATTGGAGATGTAGCAAGGAGTGGAGAGGATAATTCTGAGGTTAGCTCACTTATGTGACACGGTAAGATAAACTCAAGGACGGAGATTCGTTATAGCTTCGAACCGAACAAGACGCTTCCGAGAGGGTGAATATTATGTCCAAATGAATCACTAAAGACTGATTAGAGAAAAACAATGTCTGATAATTGCTATTGAGCTTCGTCAGGAAAGAAGCTTAGGAAAGAAAGAAAAAATAAACAGGTTTAGTACGTTTTGAATCTGCAGAGTAAACCTTTTGAAAGCTTAGATATGAATTTCCATTATGTAACCAGAATCAATGTAAATTCCTGCACTGAATGACACCCGTGCTAGCATTGACATAATATGGAATACGACCACAGACGTCAATACGGTGATGCGCGTTCAATCAAATGATCCTTTTTCGCTGTTAAGTTCACCCATAGCTTAAGAAAAAAGAAAACACTGTCAGGGTGGAATGTGCATCTATTACATGATAATCTGTTCGAAGAACAAATATGATCTGATACAATTTCCTCTGCGGAGTTGTTTTGCCTCAGGGATATGTCTCCACATGTGTGTTGCGGATCTACGTCCACATCACTGGGAAGCCATATTAGCTTTCCGTTACACCTCAAAACGGAGATTAAGTTATGATATCGTGTCCTCTGTAATTTCTTCTTCCTCTTCTTCTCTTTATTCTTCTAATTCCTCTTCTTCCTATTATTATTATCATTATTATTATTACTATTGTTGTTATAATTGTTTTGCTCTCTCCACTCACTTTTTATCATGAAGATGGAGTCTCATGCATAATATGCCCTTGAGGTTTGGCTGAGCTCACTGCACTATTACAAGTGCCTACAGTATGAAATCTATGACAAGTTCCTCCGTTGCTGAAGTGAGAGTTACGAGAGTTCCTGTTTATAAGCTAATAGAAATTGGTTTTATTAACGTCATTCCACCGACTCAAGTCTCATAATATATTTTTTTCTTCTTCCATGATGCAGTGGAAATGCCTGTAGGTATGAAGTACCACGAAACAGGAAGTCCTGCTGAAGGAACTGTATCTTTTGTCTTAAGAAAAAAACAGTAGGGCGGGGGGCCAAATCATCGACATGGAGAGGTATCAACCAGTGATGTAGAATGTCAGGGCTGTTCGTTGATTTTCTGTGTACAACCTGGGTTGTCCCGATATACTGTTACTACTGTGAGTATAGTAGATAAGATCTTTTCTGAGTACATGTGTCAAATCATCAGATCTTCTCATCCAAAGGTGTGGATGTTAAAAAGCGCTTTGATTAAACGGTTCATTGTTGGTATCAGTTTCAAAGGGGTGAAAACGCTATAATATCAAATTTCCTTTGAATGCTGTCTTAAAACTAATAACACTTTATGGATTCCTTGCTTTTCTTTTGCACTTGATCCCTCTGTTCAATGATTGTATGTTCTTCCTTTTTCTCTCGTTCTACAAGGTCTCTCAACAACAACATTACCGCCACCACTACCACCACCACCACCACACCAACAACAACAGTTAAATAATAATATCGTCCATTATTATTCCATAAGTCTTCAAAGTCATAGATCCATGTCAAGCTAAAGGTTGCCACATCCCAACACAAAACCTAACACAGCTTAAAGCCGCAATATGAAACCGACGTGAGTAATCCGCGAGCCAGCAACAACAGCGGAATTGAGCAGAATATTGTACACCGAGCATGTTAAGCGCTACCTGATTCTCGTAATTGCACGGTATTTTTCTGGCCGAAGTCACGAAGCCAGCACAATGGATACCTCCGTCTCACCGACAGGGGAAGTAATGAAGCTGGAACGAGCGTCAAATCCCGTTCGCGCGAGACCGGAAGTGAGACTCGTAATCGCTCCCGAGGGTTAAAAATATGTGGCTAATGACTCGCTGAAAATGCTTTCTCGAGCTATTGGTCAAGCGATATTTTATTAAACAATTTCGTGTTGGTAGGGTACACCACTCTCATCCGGGTGTGAGATGACCTGGATTTTTAATCCAGTAGTGTAACTTTATTCATTCTGTTTCTTTGCTCATTGCTGTGCATCATTTTTTGTCCCTGGGAATGGAGATACGATCTCTGCCACGCACACAGTCATTATCCTGGTAGTATGATCTCTTTAGAGGGATAATTTTGTTCTTAAACCAAGGTATTGGCAAGTCAACGATTATATTCACTGCGAGACGACGAAATGAAGGCAAAATAAAACGAGACAGCGTCAGTGTGAACGTGCGTAACAGAGGTAATGCCACTGTTTCAAAATGTCATGATGAAAACTCAATCTCTTAATTATCGATTTTGTGAAGTCCACGACATTTTTGTCCACTGCTACGTAGATTACGCTTAGGAATGTTTCCATGAAAAACAAACCTTTGATTTTCAGCAGAAAATGTTAGGCGGAACAGGTCACCACAGTTTAGCTTTGCATTACCTCCAAAAAACTGGCCACATTGTACATTGAATATATTGCTGTGAACAACTCAGTCCAAAGCCGTAAAAATATAGCTAGAGTTCGTACTGGGCTCAGAGATTGTCCAACACAAGCCAGGCTCAGTGAGACGCTAATCTTTTTTTAAAATTGGGCTATAGAAGAGAAGAGAAGAGAAGAGAAGAGAAGAGAAGAGAAGAGAAGAGAAGAGAAGAGAAGAAAGCTCCATCTGAACACAATCAACACGAGAAATCTGAGAGAATAAACTATTTTTTTTTCTCTAGTCAGTCGATAACACTGCCGTATTATGCCTGTTTATCCCCACGTTGAGAACTGTTTCTCTCTAGTTCTCTCTCTTTCTTGCCATACGAAACATAGCTCTCCAGTGAGTATACTAAAAATCATGAGACACGGACCCCACTGTTATCTCCGTGGCTCAGCCCTTCTGATCTTCCGAGCTGAGCCTGTTTGATCTGTGGACATACTATAAACTAAAGCAAAGGTCAGTTTGATCAAGTTTGCAGTAAGGATTGTACAGTGACTTCAAACATGCTTTGGAAAATCTTTGGCGCGGCCTCGCACTAGCCAATGCTTACAGCCCATCGGCTCCAAGTTTCGCCGTGCGTTGGATGGACTGTAGAATGGGATGGCGAGGTAGGGGAGGGTAGGTATTGACCCAAATTTTAAACATCGTGATAACCAACCTTCGAGCTCTAAGTATGGAAAGTATCGATTCTATTTCGATCCTGAGACTAAATTGCGAAGAAGGCATTTGGACACTTCCGATACGTTTGATACCTTTCGATACCTTTTGCTACCGCAAAGCCTTGCACTGAAAAGGCCGGTAGCTAAGCTAGCTTGACAGAGAGACGGCGCTATCCACTACTTAGAATATTCTCTATAATTCAATTCCACGCACGAGTGCTTCATGCCTGCCTGCAATATTTTCTTAAGGATCTCTTTGACCTGCAGTCTGGCGTTCTTTTGAGTAAGAAAAGACCTGGGCATTAAATTCGTTAGACGTCCGACTGTCTGTCTATGTCAGAGCCTGTGTTCAGTACACTTAGAACAAACTCTGGTAATAAACTTTTTTGCGAAGCAATAGGAAGAAAAGTGCACTTGCAATTTTGGTTTCTTGGGAAGTAAAACGGCGGAAGAGGGTAGGAGGGTCATAACTTGGGAGGGTAATTTTGAATGAAAGGTTAAATGGGGGACACATATTCTAAAAACACTAAGCTCATCTCATATCTCCTTTGCTCTTCCCCTCCCCCTCCCCCCCCCCNCACACACACACACACACACACACACACACACACACACACACACACACACACAAACACACACACACACACACACACACACACACACACACACACACACACACACACCAAACACAAGGAAAAGACATGTTTAATGTTATGCGATTAAATGATAGAATCTCATCATTATAAAAGAGACACTTAGTGAAGTCTGGAGAATAACTTTAAGTATTAAAATTTATGAGAATGATATTTCATCGGTATTTCCAGACTTGGAAGACGCAAAAAAATCTGATTTTTAGACTTATCAACATACGAATTGTGAAACCACCAAACTGACGACTTTGTGTCTTATCTAACTGTATAGACAGACAAAGTTTCATTTTGAGCGAACTGAAACGTTGCGAACAAAAGGAGAGAGCACAAATTAATGGAGGACTATCAGATCATTAATTTAATTTCACCCTCGTTATGCGATAAATTGCTCTATATAACTTGTATTTTTACTTATGAATTTGCAAGAAAAATATTTATATGTTATCTTGGTCTAGCCCATTGATACCTCACTCATTTATTTTCAAAGCCAGGCCATTGACACAAAGCAATGTTAGTAGCGTCTTTAGTATAGAACTACTTAATCCGCTATCTCGCTCTTTGCTATATTAAAAGGATCGTCAACTGCTTAAAGGGAGAAAGATTGTGTTCTCATCACTGCCTCCTTCCTTGTCTCCCTCCTCACTGTACTGGTTCGTATCTTCTCCTCCCCCGCCCCCTCNCCCCTCGCTCCCCTCCCCCTCCTCCCGAACACACACACACAGAGCTTTCATAGAAGGCACATTTGTAGCCACTTCACGATATGTGCGTCAGGAATACCTTCCGCCTACACCACCTTGGAAATGCCTGGTACTCAGACCTCCAGCAGCTCGAACAGACGTGCACAGGGCTGCACAGTGTCCGAAAGGCTGGTGCCCAAATGAAAGCTGAATAGGGAAAATAAAGAATCCACTTCAATAAAATAACTCAACATCTATCGTCAAACGTCATAAATTTGAAGCACGCGCCCTTGATCACTATCTCAACATCTCACCAACCCACAGGCAACACCCGCCGCCAAGACCTATTAAAGTGAAATACACTCATTCACGTTTATGTATATTTTTTTTTTAAGCGAAAGTCCTTTATTGTGAAACTAACGTTATTCCGATACTCTTTGCAAGACTGACAGGAAAAGCTGGGTTAGATCAGATTTATGGATACGCTGAAATAATGATAGTGCTAATACGGAACAGTCAAGGACGTCATATGCGTTTCGTAACGAGCTTGTTCGAATATACACACACGTGCGCTAGTTTACCTATTCTCTTTTTTATCCCTGTCAGTTCGAAGTGTACATGTGCACAAGTTTTTCGTCTTTTGCGAATTCTTGTCAAGTGTAAGTGTAAGTAGTTATTGTATCTCTGGATTATGTTATCTAAATTCCGAAAAAGTGTCAAATCAGGTGTGATAAAAGAGTTAAACAAATTGATATAAGATTGGTCCGATTAGCACATGGAGTGTTAACAACTGCAAGTGGCGTTTGATCAGGAGCGAGGCTCGTCATAGTTCTCTCTAGCAGCAGCTGTATTGAGATATAAAATCTTGTTGGAGTTGATCATGTCTATGAGCATGTGGTAAAGATTTTGTGCTTGAACTAATTGGAGTGCAAGAACACTTGAGAACATGTTGTTTTTCAATTGATGGAAGAAGGGGGAGGCGTAGGGGAGTTTTATTCAGCATGTTTTGTTATCACATCTGTGAAGATTTTACTTTCTACATTACGCTCTACAGTAACTCGAGATCGGCTTACCATAGCAGAGTCGTAGCCCAAGCAGCAGAGAGAAGGGCAGGGAAAAGATAAGAGATAGGGCGAAAATGAAATGATGAGCACTTGATTTACCGGAATATCTTAAAAATCAGCAGTTTGTTCTTATTTCCTTGTCGTTGTGAGAAGAAGTTAGTAACGAATGAGTGAAACAGTTGTGAAACGGCGGCTGTCAGTGGTTGTGTTTTCGTTCGAGCACTCACCTATTTTCTTGTGCCCATTTCATGAAATATGAATATCGTGCCCAGCACCAGTAAATAAATCTACTTGTCTGCGGCATTACTAAGAAATTAAAGTATTTTAGGGCATAAGGAATGTAATAGGAGGGGGCTGGCTTTTTGGTATGATTAATAATGAAATAGGGGAGGCGGCAATATGGCTAAGACACTGCTATGGTAAGCTGCAATGACAAATCACAAAATGATCGTATTCTGATTAAAGCAAAGGGATAATAAGGCTGGTTATGATTTTTTTTAGTAGTATGTCTATGGATTTGAATATTTCTACTGTGCAATATAATTAGCCAGACCTAACTTACTGTAAAGGAGAATGTGGAAAGAAGAAATCTATAAGGGATTTTATATAAACCGGCTTAATATATTGAAGACGGATATAAGAACGAAGATCAGCACTTCTCATCAGCGGGGAAAATGCAAGATCGAGTAGAACGTGAGAAACAGAGAGAAGGGCAGACAAAAGAGAAAAGACAAGACAAGAATAGAAGTGAAGTGAAGAAAAATTAGTGAATTAGTGAATGAGTGAATGTGAAATAGAGCCATGAAGACTCAGAGAAAGCAATGACATAACAGCAACAAAGGGAAAAACTGTGATGTTGAGAAGCTTCAGGCCACGGGATCGCCAGAGAATGACTGACTGACTGATGACATTTGTGAAGTTTGTCCATGACATTTGGGGCTTTTTCTAAACTAACTTGATATCAGTTCAGAAGGACGACATCAAATTATCTTGAGAATATGTTCAGAATGAAAAAGGAATACATTAAGTAGCAGAATAAGAGTTACTCAGATAAGCTGTGCATTTTCGCTACGAAATATCTTCTTGATAGTCTCATATAGTTAATGTGCACGATTGTAATATAGCAAAGAATTGAAAAAGAACATTATAAAGCCCAGCAGTCAGTCAGTTATAAGAACGTTGATGTCCCACTCTCTCGGCACCTATTTCTGCGGTATTTTTTTTTATCTCACTTTATTCTTTCATTTTGGAATCGACGAGTTGAAAACATGGCGTCACTTTGGCTTTTGTTTATACTTCCGATTCCGCAGATAAAACAAGACAAAAAGGAAGGCTAAAAAAAAATGTGGGAATTTTTCGTTTCATTTTGTTTTATTTTCAGCTTTATTTGGATTTTGTTTAAGTCCTGCTAAAGACTATTACAAATTTTCGAAATGTTAAAGACAAAGAAAACTCAAAGCTTTCATCATTGTTCGCCTGTCGTCCTGGATACATGATTGACGACTTGTGCTTTTGGAATTGTGGGCTTTGTGGGTTGCAAGAGCCTAATTGGTAAAAAAAAAAACTGGACTATCCGAGTCGATAGTAGCAGAGTATAAAATCTGTCTAAAGGACTTGTGTAGAAATAATCACATAACATGAAACCACACCGCAAAAGTGGTGAAATTCAGTTTTGAATTTGTAAAAAAATAATTGTTGCAGGCAGTGTTTCCCAATGGCTTCAGCGGATTTCATTTGTGTGGGCCTGTGATCTACAGAAGAAGGCCAAATTTTTAACCTCTTTTCATGTAAAAATCATGTGAAAAATCTAACTGAAGGATCCCCACCGTAAACAGTATATAAGTTGAGCACAGTGGTGGCACCAGACCTGCAGACTAGTCTTGGCCATCTCGGAACGTTCCTGTGGTCCGAGAAGAAATTGTTATTAAATGACTCAAAGAGGCTTTCACAATATAGCTCCTGCAACCTGTAGGATACTCTTGTAAAAGTTGCTGTTTCTGCCTTGGGTTTTTCTCTTTGTTTATTGTATACCAACATGACTGCACGCTATGTGCGTAACATTCTAATTCTAAAGGAATAAATACACTGTAATCAGCTCTACTTCAAAGCAACCTACTCTAGCTTTTTTTTTATTCCTTCTTGCTTTGACTCTCATAAACAAGACAAAAGAGGAATAGTAAGAAAGAGAAGCAGAAGACAAAGGACAATAACAAAAAAAACAACAACAATAACAATAATAACAACAGCAGCAACAACAACAATGTATCACAATCACCGTGTATCACAATCTCTACCAAAAGACCTACCTGGGTAGTACAAAGGCTGTAAAACTATGCTCTGGAGGGTGTGAATTTCAAGAATTTCTGAAACAATAACAATGGGATGTCTTTTTGATTTCTCTAGTTTTAACTAACTTAGCCTATAACTATAGACCCAAGAAAAGATCACAAAACGCCAATCTCACGAAACATCTATTCGTATACGTGTGGTGTGATGGTCGTAACGGGCTTTGTGGTGGGAAAAACCGTCTCCTTCAAGATTTTTATTCTTTTGTGAAAACAAACAAACAAAAAAAACGATCTCACAGGGCTCTGCAGTCATCTTCAACAAAGTATAGATTCGGCCTTCTTTGTATACAGCGAGATCACGTTGTTGAGACAGCTTTCCTCAATTCTGATGCCGTTTTATCTTCAAGTCTAAGCCTTGGAGCCAGAAATGTCTTCCTCCCAGTCCATTTCACAATAGGTCTTTCAACGATGGGGAGGCAAAGTAATGTGTACGTCTGTAGCTTCCTCATCGTTCTTCAACTCTGGAATAATGTTTGCACCTGATACCGTTTCCTATGTCATAATGGCTCAACCAAATTTAATAGCTCATTACTTTTCTATCAGCTCATAAAAACGTGAGTGTCTGAAAATTGGTAGTGGCATAATATTCCTAACAATCCTCTCCCTTCTTTATTCCGTTTGATATATTTTGCATGCCACTGGAAATTAAAATCTGACAGTTTGTAAATAAATAAGCAAGCTCGCTGTCGTTACACTCTTATCTTCAAGTAAAGGGTTTTATTGTACTTGGCTTTCAGCTGATTGCGGTGTGAATATTGTGTTGTGCATACATTCATCATATGGAGCTGATCAGATGCTCATCAACAATTATAGATAATATGTTCCTGGCATCGCTGCTTCTTTGTCTCCTTCATCCCAGACACAATATGTCAGTTTCATTTTCCCGGGAAATAGCGGTTTCCTTACTAGATCTATTCACAAAGAAAGCAAAAAATCGTTGTGACATATGTGCTGACAGAGCCTGAAAAAAAAAAAATCTTCATTTGGGTAGACTCATTGTTGAGCTCTACAATCAGGAGCGTTTGTGAGGTTTTACAAAGTGAGCAGTAAATCAGAAGGTTATTTTAACCCTCAACAATGTCATTTTATACCAAGCAGCCCCATAGTGACGAGTGAAAGGAACAACTAATACTTAAATAATAGCGCTGGCGACCAGCAATGACTTTGCTATGTATTTCATTTATAACAATAATATATTCATATGTTTGATATGTAATGTTCTATGTGTTTGTTTTATAAATAAGATGTATAACATTGTATAACATTGAAAATCAAATTCCCTACGGGGTAAATAAAAGTCGTATTTTCATTTTATTTTCGTTACTTGAATTACAGCAGTGAAAGAGTTTTCTGCGAGCTGTCTATGAGCATCATACGATGCTAAAACTACGATGAGGCGTTCATATAATATCTATGATCTAAACCATTAAAATCTGACCTGTCACGTTTTCGTCGAGGTCGAGTTGCGTGGTGGAAGTAGATTTTGCATTAACGAGGCTTTTGGTTCTTAGAAACTAATTTTTCTTCGTGAAAGTTTGCGTAACCGCGAATTGTTGTTTTGAATTTATTCAAACAAAAGCTGTTATCTTTGTTGAGAGTTCACGGGCCGAAAAAGGCGCCCAGCTTAATTGTCAAACATCAATGAGCTCTAATTGAAAAATTCGTTTTTTAGTAGTGTTAGGCATGGTCACTCCATTCGAAGAATCGGAGCTTTTGCTAGTTATTCTATATGATCCAGCTCTGTGAAAGTTTCAAAGCAAAAATTCTAAAGCTATCAGGGCATGAACGTGGTCATGTGTCATGCATACGTTTGTCGCGCAGATGTTCATGTTTTGTCTGGAAACTGTGTTTTTACCATCTTTCGCACTTGATTATGTGCAGAGGGCAAGATGAAAGGATGAGACGAGACAGCGTTTAAAAGCATATACAAATTAATTACTTTCCTCCTTTCAAGATGTTGTAGCGGTAATACAAAACAACAGCCTGCAAACAAAACATCCCAGCCCTTGCCTTGAAGCGACGTAAAGAAAACCGACAGTGATTGCTCCATTTTTTTACCCTATTTCTTGGCCCGTACGGAAATTAATGTGTCTTGAGCCCTCATGTTATCCTAAAAACAAGCAAACTCTTTCATACAGCCTTTTCTTCTATTGTTTCTTCCTTAGATATAATTTATGCATTTTCTGCACAAAATTACGTTGTACATAACAAATCCATGCAATTCGATGCCATTGTTTACGCACGCATGCATGCCCCCGCCTGCACGCAAGCGCACTTCTGGCATTCCTTCTTGTACGGAGGGATACTATAAGCCTTGTTCGGGCGCGCGCACACACACACACACACACACACACACACACACACACACACACACACACACACACACACACACACACACACACACACA
>JAWQUT010000021.1:1503957-1546326 GCA_033807755.1 Ellobium chinense | reverse complement strand
ACACACACACACAACACACACACACACACACACACACACAACACACACACACACACACACACACACACCCACACACACAACACACACACACTGGGGTGAGTTGAGGTGGCGGGGGGAGAGGGAGATTAGAATCTGTCGGAAGTGCAAGTATTGACGGTGCATTACAAGCTTCGCTAGTTTCTAGTAAATTACGATATAGTGTTATCTGGTTAAATTCTGTTCCATGGCACAATATAAACTGATTTCAACGACATAGGGAAATGTAAAAAAAAAAACAAAAACAGAAAAACGTTCCAGCCAAGGGCGAAGACAGGCTCGTATCATTATTCGTAGCAGTACTGTGTATACGATTCAAAATTCCAGTCACTGTGTATAAGTGTATGCAGAGTGTATTTCAAAGTTCTAGTCACTGTGTATAAGTGTATGTAGAGTGTATTTCAAAGTTCCAGTCACTGTGTATAAGTGTATGTAGAGTGTATTTCAAAGTTCTAGTCACTGTGTATAAGTGTATGTAGAGTGTATTTTCAAAGTTCTAGTCACTGTGTATAAGTGTATGTAGAGTGTATTTCAAAGTTCCAGTCACTGTGTATAAGTGTATGCAGAGTGCATTTCAAAGTTCCAGTCACTGTGCATAAGTGTATGCAGAGTGCATTTCAAAGTTCCAGTCACTGTGTATAAGTGTATGTAGAGTGTATTTCAAAGTTCCAGTCACTGTGTATAAATGCATGTAGAGTAAATTTCAAAAGTTTCATTCAAAAATTGTCAAGATCAGTATTTATAGACTGCATGCATTTCAATGTTCCTTAATGCTCTAGTCAAAAACAAGAGAAGTGTAGATTGGGTGTGTTGCAACGATTCTATAATATAATGTATTCAAAACCATCCGAGGTAATTTTAAAGATGGCCTTAGAGTGCTAGGGTGCAGCAATGATGGAAGGGAAACATAAAATTACCGCATTTTCATCTATAAGTTTTTTTCACAAATTTTTAGCAGGTAATATCGGAATTAGGCGACTACATCAATTTCTGCTGGCACGCCCGCCCATCCCTAATGTTTATCAGCCTCCACTCTGGAACTCTGTATGTTTGATAAGGAATTATCTTTTACGCAAACACGCAAGGTTTCCTCGAATATTTCCATCGGCATTAACGTGTTCGGAAATTTCTTTGTTTGATCCTAATGTGATTGCTGTCGGCGGATACATTTGCTTTTTATTTGCTCCTTGAGGCATTAAAAGAGGGGAGAAGTGGGGGGAAAAAAACGAGAAGGACAAAAAAAAAAAAGCTGAAAACAAAATTCATTGATCAGTTGCGGAAGAGCCTTCATAAATCGAACTTTCATTTAGTCTAATATCTCTCTGCACCGTTTTTTGCTTCACGTCTTAAATTTTTGATGCAGTGCTTGGTTTCCATCTCTTTTTTTTCCGTTCTTATAAACTTGTTACTACTACCACTACAACTACTACTACTATTTCTATTACTGTACAATCTACTACTACTACTTCTGCTGCTACTACTACTACTACTATTACTACTACTAAACCTTATCGTCACCGAGGGAACATAGGGCCATCACAACGTTTCTTCAGCAGACCCTGTGGGGTACCCCCGCTTACCGAAGTTCCATGTTTCAACCAGAACTATCTGTTCAAACTCAAAATACAGTACAACTGTTGTCTTCTAGATTTCTCTTAGTCACATTTCGATGCACGGAATGCGTTGAAAGTGTATTTGTTACCTTTGCTCACCAACGTGGAGATGGAAATAAAGACTTTGAGCGAGATTATCATGACAATGGCGGTGTGGAGTTAACCGTAACTCGGGGGAAATTTCTAAAAACGTCAGACTTCTTATACACAGCATAGTCTACAAATAATCTGCGATTAACAATTCAGTAACTGTCGTCACTGGCCAGTTTCTTCCAAGTTTATAGGATTTCACAGCTTGATTCTGAAGTCGTCCACAAGGGTTCACAATGAGGTAGTTTCAGTTACGCCACGTGATGCCACGTGATCTAGGGATTGCTAGAATATTTTGATAAAATTACGAGCAGTCATGCATGAGCAGAGCATGTAAACAAACCAACGTGTGAGCAAGAATTCCTAAGTCACGTGATGGAGCTGAAAATACTTAATTCAGCCGATCGCTTTCTCTTCAGTGCATAACGAACACTTTTTCGGTAAAAGTGCTTTAATTTTTGAACTGAATGATGGGGTCATTGAACTCAATTCACATGATACTAACACTGCACCGCACGATTAAATTTAAATTGCAATTTATGATTCTCATAGTGTTCAACTGTATCGATGCAGGAAGGACCAGAACAATGCAGTTGTGAGCAAACCCAATTTAATGTGTAACTTGGTAATTGAGGACAAACGATACCCTGAAGAGATGAGATGTACTGTAGGTGAATCAAACGTTTCGCGAATTTCTAAAAAAAATTACACTACATTCTTGTTTGCTTTCATTGAGGTCAATGCCACACTAAAGACTGATTTCATCTGGTTGAATTGACTGTGCCAGACCTATTTTATTGGATCCTGATGATCGTTAAATAAAAAAAGTTACGTTATTACACATGTACCCTTCATCTGTTAACATCTCGCCATTGTTTCTTGACCTAACACCAAATGAGCTATTTGCCTCGTTACCCCTGATACTATATTTTGACAGCCATTTTGCACCTGGGAGAGTATACGCACAAATTAATGTGTGTGTGTGTGTGTGTGTGTGTGTGTGTGTGCGTGTGCGTGTGTATGTGTGTGTGTGTGTGTGAGAGTGTTTGTGTAATGTGTGTGTGTGTGGTGGGGGGGAGGGGTATGTGTGTGTGTGTGAGTGTTTGTGGGAGTGTGTGTGTGTGGGGGGGCGAGGTGTATGTGTGTGTGTGTGTTTGTGTGTGTGTGTGTGTGTGTGTGTGTGTGTGTGAGTGAGTGTGTGAGTGTTTGTGTGAGTGTGTGTGTGTATGTGAGTGTGTGTGTTGTGTGTGTGACAGTTGCACGACATGGAGAGGGGCTCTTCACCTATTTACTGCCTTTAGGCCTCGCTTTTGCAAAAAGCACCAATTGTTAAGCAATACTACGTCATTTTTTAGGGTCAACACAAGGACATACGCCAGAACTCTACTTTTGATTCTTGTGAAAAATCGTTAAAATGTTTTCGGAAACTATTTTGTCGGCTAAAAAGATGTTGATTAAAATGACTGTTTAAGACTGTTTCTGTTATCTTTATGTTCGCATCATTATAAAATAACTATGTGTTCACACTACCTCAATATGACCCTATAGGGGTACAAAATGTTATTCCCGTGACCCGGAACAAATAACATTAATTTTAGAATTATTGTCGAAAAACTAATTTTTAAAATTCGCTCCACTATGGACCACTGCCCTGTACATCACAGCAGTAGAAAATATTAGAATGCAGTTCATTTTTTGGGGAAGTAGGGTCAATGTTCAAGCTGAACGACATGTAAAAGACAAATTCATGGAAGTTAATCATATTCTCTTTTCTTTCTCTGTATCTCTCCTCTTCCCCACCCCCACGTTTTAGAATCCTGTTAGCCGTAGTGCGTATGAATACAAGACAACAATATGCCGAGGTAGCCATAAATCTGTATCTTCCAGTAAATTATTGCGTCAAAAACGCCAGTCCCCCTCCAAAACATTCATGAATAAGATGCTTGGCCGGGGGCTAACCTCACAAATTAGACCAGAAAAAAAGAAAACGCCGCGAGAAAATCCGCTAAGATGTACAGCTTAGGATCGTCGACAGCCTTCATCTTGGAGAATTCCGTTGTTTTGCTCTATTTCCGAACTTTCCTTTGAGACCTAAACTTGAGCAGGATTTTCTAAGGAAGCAAAAAAAAAATTAAAAATATGTGTGGGCGTCATTTTTTAATTCAGGGAATGTCCAACCGTTGACCCACATGCGCCGCCAAGGTTGAATAACATGCCCCGCGAAATTAATAGAGACTATTGATAAAGAGTTCTTTCGCTCAGTGTCACGCATTATAATGAAACGTGCAGATACCTTTTAGAGCTTGACCCTTGCAAGATGATAAAAAGACAAAACTGGCCCCAGTTATGGAAAAGTTGGACACCCTTGATCTAACCAGCCTAACCCCTGTATATCGTGTGATCTATGACTGCTTTGGCATAAGGGCTATACGATCATATGATTTTCGAAATTGTGGACAACATGGCTAAGAGGGCTTGCACGTCCTACGGAAAACAACTAAGATGCCATTGTCGAACTGGTGTGCAAACTGAGCGCTAAGAGAGGACATGACTCTAAATCCTTGAGTTTAGACAAATGCAGTTCTTATTTATACATTTAAAAGGTCTCATATTATTCTAGGCTCATTGTGAAGTTCCCAGTGCAGGACGTGCTGTGTGGTGCAGACTGGTGCAGAGTGTGCGTCGTGAAGGAAGCCTATATTTTGCTCTATATTAGTAAAAAAAAACAACAGGAGAATTCACAGAGCTACCGAAACGATAGCCTGAAGCAGTGGCGTCACGTGGCTCTTTCGAGAAAGGGTGCCGACCAGGTTTGGGGTCTGTGTTAGACTGAGGGATATGCACATGTTACAGACATGTTTTGGTTCGCGTTGTTTGTTTCTTTTTTAAAAAAGGCTGAATTGTTGTTGTGTTTTTTTTGTTGTTGTTGTTGATTCGTATCAGTTCTTTACAGTCGGTAGGGCACTGAGAGAGAGAGAGAGAGAGAGAGAGAGAGAGAGAGAGAGAGAGAAGAGAGAGAGAGAGAGAGAGAGAGAGAGAGAGAGATGGTGCCGTGGCCTGAAACAGTATATCGTCGTCGGAATGATAGAATCGGCTAACTGCATTTGGGAAAACTTTACAGGAGAGCGAAAAAACTGTTTCATTCATGACATGGCAGGCAGTTTTGGCTGAACCTCACATATAATTTATTGTTTGAAGATAGGAAAATGACTATTGTAAGGTGTCATCGTATGTTTTTATTTAAAGAGACTTTTGACGGTTAGCCGACTGTGAGTTGACAGTTCGGGAATGATAGAATCGGCTAACCGCCGTGCTGCTGGTTAGACGAGCCTATCATTCTCGCCGCCACGGGAAGCGAATGATTATGGGAATGATAGATTCGGCTAACTGTTGCCGGGCGTTAGGCGTTGTGTTTATTGTTACTATTGTTAGTTATTGCACTGACAACAATGACGAAAACGACTTCAGTAAGATTATGTTATTATTGCAGTACTGTAGTTCAATTAGAATTAAACTGTGATGGGTTATCGTACTGGCAGAAAAAGAAAAAAACATTAATTTCAAATAACCCTAACTACGGAGAAAAATAAACATGGCATAATAAGGACACTTTACCGGGCTTGCAGAAAAAAAAAACAACCTCTGGAATCGATATCCTTAAATATAAAAGATAGTAAGAACAAAGCATGGAAAAGCATGGCGACACAATCATAGTTATATCGTTCAATGATCAAGCGATTCACGATTTCATTCTTCATACAAACGCATAAGCAGAGAATCTTTTAAAAGGTTAACAGTAAAAAACATGTGAACGAATGTCTTAAGTTGTCGTAGAAAGAGTAACAGTCATGTGGAATCACTTTTTTGAGTTCCTGCAAATGTTTAAACTTACTGGCTTGGATTTATTACTGTATAGGGGGGTGGGGGCGGTATCGCAATGTCTGTCGTGTGGCCTCGAGCTTTGGGAAGCAGCTGCCAGTCCTGATCAAAGTTCAATTTAAAGTGAATGACCACATCTGATGAGTACTTCAGAGCACGAATATCAGTGACAACGGCATCGCCCGTTCGTCTGCCTGGCCTGATGCTCTTGTAGCGACCCACTTTGGTGTAGACCTTGAAGAAAGAATGATCACACCACATCACCTCATAAGGTTTGGGCGAGTTCCTTGCTTGTTTGAACACGTTGTTGTAGTCATGAGGGACATAAATGACTGTGTTTTTAAACGAACGCTTAATCACACTGTGGACACTGTCCACTTTCATCTGAGTGTGGCCTTTGACGAGAAATTTCTGCTCTATGGTGATGTTCCGTGTTTTTGTGAGGTCACTTAGCGCGCTGGCAAAAACACTATTCCGGTTTTGGTACGTGCAACCGTGGCTTTAAATTATGAACTTTATCAAATCCTTGCCTTGATGACACATAGTGAGCGATGCAAGAAGAGAACTCGTTTGCTGATAAGCCTCCTTCCTCCTCATGCCAGACGTAACACATGACATACCGACTAGTAAAATCAGAAATGGTGAAATTGTGAATGGCCAGCCTAGTCTTGTAGCACAGTGCTGAAGCTTTGAGGCTTGGGTTTGGAGCCAAAAGTTTGGAGGTCCATAGCAAGCACACAAACTCTGTCCTCATTTCAATTGTTCCCTGTGACTGATACCAAAGCTTTCAGTTTATAGGTATCCTTTTCCCTCCTCGCTCTGTCTTTATGATCTCGGTGTGATCTCTATTCTTCTTCAGGAATGTTGCCTACCTCATAGGAAACCAACACAAAGATCGCACTGATCTTTTTTGGGCTGGAAGAGTGATAGATTTTTCAGTTTGAATTGTTCTGCCAGTACCTTCTTACACAATGGCTTCCGATTTTGCTCTTCACACTTTTCAACATAGAGATTGTAAAGTTCTGGCATTCCTCGTATAATTGGTTCCAATCATAATTTTCCTATTGATTGACGGCAATAATGCGAAGGCATTTAGGCAATGGATCCAAAATTCCTCAGTCAAGAAACGCTTTTCCTTCTTCGCTCGTTCATAGTATTTATGTCCAGAAAAAGGCAGTGTTGTCGTGCTTACATTTGCAAGTGATTTTTCTGTATCTTTCATAACCGGTCCAACAAAATGGTTTATTAGAGCTGTAGTCGCCAGGAACATTGACTTGCAGCCTTCAGCTTCAGCCCATCCTTTTTGAGGAAGTAGAGGGTTTGGAAGCTTCTGAACTGTGTAGAGGTTTGGTCAACAAGACCTTGGACGAAGCATTCTTTTTCGGACCATGAAAGGGACCAAATATAACGAAATATACTATTTCTGTCTTCCTCTGTAAACTGATGGCACTGCATGTCTTTACTTTTGCATGGGCACCTCGCTTTCATTTGGCGCGCAGGCACTTCAGTGCCATGACAAACGTACTCCGTTCCTGTTTCACGTAGATATTTTCTTTTGTTTCCTGTCCATTCACTCGAGCCTTTTCTCTTAGTCGCAGTATCGTTGTGTTCTAGTTCAGCAGCTGTTTGTATGTTGATTTCTGGTTCAACTGCGATGTTGATGTCTGGTTTGGCTGTGCCTAAAAATTCTGGAACAATGGACGAAGGCTGCACAGGAACATAGACATCGACATTGCGTGGAGCTGATGATAGGGTCTGTTTTTGAGATGAAGTAATAGAGTCGTGCAGGATTGTCGGGCGATTGATTATACAACGAACTATGACATCGGGATGAATACCTCAACCATCTAGACAGTATAGTGACAATACCAGCATTCATTATCCCAGAATAATACAACGCTTATAACAAATGTCCTACCGCTCAGGTTTCAGATAGCCGATCCTATCATTCCCGGCTACTCGAAGCGCGTAGTTAGCCGATTATAAAATTATCAAAATAAATGTTTTTCCACTGCCCTGTGTTTTCTGAGATTTTTATAGGATGTAAAGGGTTGCATGATGATTCAGATTAGCCAAAAAAAAAATTTTCAAAAATTTTGCAGTTAGCCGATTCTATCATTCCGCCGACGATATGTGTATGTGATGGAAAGTCAGAATCATTTACGACCATTTATTTAGGGACACACTTCAGAGTGTATCCCTTTGATCAGACTACCACTGAAAATCAGCATGCTTAATACTAGCAGAGAAACCTAAGCATGTGTCTCCTCCAACCTTTTACTCTCTTTAAATGGGAATTAAAGAATCAAATAAATGTGAAATATGCGAAGTACCTGATTTCATTGAGCATGTATTTTTCTACTGCAAAGCTCTGAGGAGCTTCTGGCAGCATGTGTCAAACTATATTTTAACCTTAACAAATCTAAATGTGAACATAACAGAAACAGTGGCAATGTTTGGGATAACAAAAAATATGCTGGGTGAAAATAATAAACTGGTGGAAATAGTTAACCATATCATACTGATCGCGAAGATGTGCATCACCAAAGCTAAATATGGTGAATTTGCTAATGTTTTCCAGGTTTTTGAATCTGAAAAAATGTTAAGAAAAAAATACCTTACTTAATGACTACGTATAAAATTATTATGTAAACGGTAAGGTTTGAAGAAAACATTTCAGATGGACATTGGAATATTGCTACTAACTGCACAAATGAAACGCCTATGACGTAATGTTATTTTAAATGAATTACTGCGCATTATTTTAAACCATAGTTCCCCTTCTTTGTCCCGGCCTGTTGGCGCCACCGTTAGGCTCTCCTCCCTCCTCTTTCTTCTTTTGTCATCTGGGAGGAGGAGGACCACAAGCGGTCGGTTGCGGCCAAGAGGGAACTCAAGAACCAACTTACATCCAACCTTTCCATCTTTTTCGTTCCAAACTGATCTCTGCCCCGTTTCAGCATAAACCTGTTTCTTGCCATCGATATCTTCCATCATCATTTTCATCATCATCATTTAAAAAAAACAAAAAACCTTTTACTCTCACCCTCCTCTACTTTGAGAAGAGGTTCGGGCTCCTTGTTCTTTATCAGTCAACTCGAACAAAGCTAACTTCTGGTTTGGAAACAATGTAATAATGTAAATAGTAATGTGACTGCGTCATCAAATCTCGCTTCCGAAAGTAAAAGATGCTTCAGCCAAGGGACGCCACTGTAACAGATCATACAAGACATAAAATAATCTTCTGACAATGGAAAAGTAGAAAGCGGAAGTAATTATTGTTGGAGATTGTGTTTGCGGTGCCCGGATGACCGTGCATGCATAATAACCGAGAGTATCTATGCCTAAAGTGCACGGCTGTAAAACACGAGGAAGTCCAAGCACTGTCAACATACCATTCCAGTCTCAAAGAAGATATTTTAGAGGATGACTTATTTGCCTTCTAACGTGAGAAGAAAATTATTTTAATATAATGAATTTTATCTTATTTTAGGACGTAAAAAATGTCGACAAGAAAATTAAATTTTAAGACGTATGGGGAAAAAAAAAAGGGCGTGGATTCTCATAATCCAATGGCTACAATGATGTCAGAACGGATATCAATCTAATACTCAAACCAAATTGTAGATAAAAATTTCGGGCTGATAATGGAACCGCGTGAAAAGAGTTTTTGTTTTTTTTCAAAAATGAAATCTTTCCCCGTGCATTGTTCTCTGTGCCTCAGTTTTTCTCCCCATGGGAAAAATAGTTTCCAAAGGTTCTCTCATTGCTGATCTTCTGGAATAAAAAGACGTCACTGTTCCGTTGATGTAAGAGTATTTTTTTTTCACTATTATTTTTGCGCTCCTATCCCTCTATTGCAAAGGAAAGGGAGGCAGTTATGACGGTCTCTTTCGTGTAATAAGACTGCTGGAAGCGCCGGATATTATCATTTTACTGGTGCAAGGAATATGCAAAGCGCTCTGGAAACTGGAGAAGGGCTTGTGATTGTTCAGTGACGCAAGTGCCAAAAACGAGCGAGGTTCGATTTTTTTTGTTTTTGTTTCTTCCGTCTTCTCCATTTTGCTACTCGACGTGGTGCTCGGCAGAAGTACCAAACTTGTCCCGATCTCAGAGATAGTTTTATAGGTAGCCTTGGGAGAAAAAGCACTGCTACTACAGCAATGAGAGGACGAGAAATGGGCACCTTTTAGCACGGCAGCTGAAGTGGAAAATTGGAGATCTGGTATCATACATTAATACTTGTGTGACATAGCGGTTCTCAACTTTATCGTGGTTTCTTCTTCTTTTTCGTCCTCTTCAGCGTTCGTTCCCTGGTCATGCTAGCAGACCTCTATGGGCCATGAATTGGATGGTCAGCCGCAGGTCTATGCTGCCCTCCCCCCCCCNCCCCCCCATAGCTTCATTTCATAGTCAACTGGCAATGGCCAACACCGTTCTCTTTAATTCTGTCAAGAGAGACAGTCCTGTATAACAAGTTGTGATGTTTGATCTGCCAGCAAACACTGACAGAAGGCTGAACTGCTTATGCCTATCCTAGCCCGGTGCTTGTTGAGCCTGCAGTATCCGGTCTTTAATCTAAAGATGGTACCCTGATCTGATCTGCTGAAGTTTCTAAGGGAATCTTTAGCATAGTTATGGTCTGTGTCAGTTTTCCAGTCAGCAGGTAACTGATCTTTTATGAGATTCTTGGTTTCGAGACATCCTTCCTTTTTGTTACTGCTTTGTTCATAGCTTATAAACAACTATACTGCAATAGTAGCTCAATAGGAATGCTAAGAACCGTGCAAAATATACCCCCTTTTGTCAGGAGCTAGATCTAGCTTGATCTTTAAAAACTTCCCGCATAGACTCTTAAAATCTGCCTTGAATTTGTGCCACACATCCTTTCTGCCTGTGTCAAGCTATTAATTCAGAATGGCGGACCTAACCAGTGTGAAAATAGTTTTATTTGTGTAACTTCGTTAGTAAAAAGTTATCACTGTTAATGCACCAATAACTTCTGGCTGACAACGTCAAGATACGCCAATAGATGGAATACTTTTCACCTGCAATGTGTTTCGTTCTCTAACCTATGCTGAGAAACCGGAATGTTTGTTGGACATATAATGGGAAAAATGGACACGGAAGAATGAAAAGATAATGAGTATCTATGTGTGTCCGTCCAAATTTAGCAATATTACGCTGTTTCCTCTAAATAAACCATTTTTTTGTGTGTGTGTGCAAAACGTTGCGCAATTAGAAAGGTTTGTGCTGAGAGTGAGTAATAAACAAACATTGCACCGCGGACATCGACCGGTACACGTCCGTGTGTGAGGCAAATAACATGTTTCTCCAGACTGGGTGCATTTGGAACCTTCAGCACAAGTTTACTCTCTGTCTATGCCGCGTTAATGGCGGGCAGTACCGTTTCTGCATTCCGATACCTTCGATATCTAGCAATGTCAATGCCCTGGAGTTTTGATTCCAAGTTTAACAAGTTTATCATTTCCATAATTTCGACGTTAGAGATGACCTTAAGAGGTTAAAGGTCGCTAAAGGTATCAAAAGTATCGAAAGGAATGGAAATGCCTATCCTGCAGTTAGCATCAGAATGAAAGTAGAAAGATCACTTTGGACATTTAAAGCATGAAGGCTTAGTAAAACGATATCTACACATTACATCGGCCAACAACACGATGTCGCCCTTAACGTTGAAGGCAAAACGACGCTATGCATGTCATCGATTCTCTCAGTTTCGAAGTTCAATAACTTGAAAACTTCAAATCTAAATCTAATATGATATGAGTGAATATTATCGTGCATTAGCAGCTGGATATTGTTTGTTAATGCTGCGAATTTCAAATATCTAGGCTCTATGGTAATGTCACAGCTAAAAAAACTGAAGCAAAAAATAATCAGGGTTGTTAAAAGTTACTTTTAAAAGTAACTGTTACATTTACTTTACTTTTCTGAAAACTGAGTAATTGTTCCAATTACTTTACGTTTTTTGAAAGCAAAGTAACTGTTACAATTACTTTACTTTGAAAAGTAACTATTTACTTTTCAGTTACTTTTTAGTTACTTTCAGGTCTCAGTTTCTTGGTTAGCCAAGAAACGTACAAGCGTGCAAAAAGTCAACTGGCACGTTTCATACAAGTTTTCACGGTTGTCTTTTGAGTGATATCCATAAAGTCATTTAATTTAATATACTTTAGTTGTGCTGAAGTCTCAAAACAGCAGCCTTTGTTTGTTTTGGTATCAATGGCCATTTATTTTAATACCTTTTTAAAAAAAAATAAAATCTGCTTCTTCACAAGGAACTTAACACTTTTACAAAGTGCACAGTCTGTTTTAGAAAGAGATCTTCAAAATACAATCTTGTGTGTGTTAGTACAGTGATTTTCAGTCACACAGTTTGCATTTTATTATTATTCTAAAATCATCTTTATGATCTTTAAATTCTTCAGTCATGTATATCGTTAATTCGACCCCAGGAACCGTAAATCTCGCTTTACCAAACGCATTGTATTTCAGCTAAAACAAATTGAAACAAACCCTTTTAATACACATATATTATCTTACAGCTAATACTTGCAGATTTAAGGTAAGGTTGAGATGCAATCTAGACATTATTCCAACATAACAAGTAATCGCGCTCACTCTGACAGTGTTAGAAATACCTTCTATCATTTTCTTTCTTTCTTTCTTTCTTTCTTTCTTTCTTTCTTTCTTTCTTTCTTTCTTTCTTTCTTTCTTTCTTTCTTTCTTTCTTTGTCCACACACACACACANAACACACACACACACACACACACACACACACACACACACACACACACACACACACACACACACACACACACACACACACTCACTCACACACACACAAACACATACATACACACATATATATATATATATATATTCACACGCACACACACATATTCACACGCACCAATGCACGCCAATAATCTTCACAATCCAGGTTCTCTCCCTCTATGAAAGGAGAGTTCAGCTCCTCTTTGTATACTACTAGTCTTGCAAATCCGGTATCTCAGAGATAAGACAAATGAAAAGGGCAAATCGCAGTAGGCTTATCACTCATTCAATAAAGCCATTTACATTTACGTGTAATTTCAATTGGTAGACGATCTGCACGATGCTGTATTCATGTATCGTCCGTTTTATCTTCTGTTGTATTCAGTATGGTAAAACGGAATTCAGTGCAGCCCTTTTCATCTATATGAGGAGACCTGCATTCTCAAGAAAAAGACTACATTCCTGATTTTTTTTTTTTTAGTTAGAGCATGTATATGAATAGAGGGCGTCGACTATAATTTTGAATAAATCGAAAACTCTTTCAGTCGGAGAGCAAGTCAGTAGAGGTCCTCACTGAAAGCTACATCTGTCTAGACAGTTTTTTGACCCTTTGGCTGGGCCACACTTGGATCATGATGGCTTAAGATCATTCTGACATCAGTGTCATCAGAGAAGATCTATTTTGCGTGCATGTTACTGTGCAAAGGGAGTCAAGATAAGAAGGAGAGGCGAGAAATCTCCAACCTTTCTAAGGATGTTAGTCTGAAGTCCAAAATTACCCTCTTAGTTAAATTGAGTTGGGTTTTTTAACAAATTCATATTTGATAAGAACTAAGAAGAACCATTTTATGACCGTATGTCATATTGTAGATAGGTGACTTTTACTTGGAGAACGAGGCAACAGAAGATCTTCAGAGGAAGATACTTTCGTCTGTTTCGGCCCTTTGCCTTCCTGACACTCTGAAGGGACTGCCCCACACTTGGGTCAAACCTTCCAGATGTCTTTCTGTTGATTTTTTTTCCCCGCCTTGTGGGGGATTTGAACAGGCAACCCCCAGTGAACTGTTTCTGCATACAGTCTAATGAGCTTACGGTAATTTCGTGGTATCAGCACTTGAAAAATATGACGCAGCAATTAATTTTGTTACTTTGACAAAAGTATATCATATAAGTCTATGAAACTTGCTACAGGTATAAATATCTGTCTATTTATGAGCCCAACATTTAATCCCAGTTTCTTTAGAACTCTTGAAGTTATTTGACTATGAAGTAGGAACAGTCTCAGTATCTTCTCTGGTACATCTGATGTCTTATAAGTCTACTGTAAAATTGCGCATTATGCATTAACGCTGCATGTTGAACGCTGCTAGAGGGGCATCCAGCACCGAAGCACTCATGTAATGCTTACGATGGTAAAAGATCTCATCGTTAATGCGCAAGCTCTTATGCTATTATATTTCTCTTTATGAAAAGAGGAAAAGGAGAGGGAGAGGTGGGCGGGAGGGAAACATAACGGTTTCACAATCAGTGGCAGATTTAGAGTCCGCGGGGCCCCGTTTCACAGCCAGTGGTGCTCTCTTCGACGAAGTTTATTTTTCGTTCCTCGGCGTGGTATCCCTGCCAAGGTACCCCCTACAAAGGTACCTCCTACAAGCTCGGGGTCCCGGGCACGTGCCCATTGTGCCCATGCCTAAATCTGCCATTGCTCTTGATGTTTGACACCATTCACTCTCGGTAATAATTGGCGTGATCTATGGACTGCTTCTCAATTTAGAGCAATTCCAACAGAATGCTACGTCAGTTATTCTCATTTAATTTTTTTTTCTCAAATTGACAATGCAGTAATAAGTTGTTTTGTTTTTAGCAGGGGTTAATTTATTTTTAAAATATAAACGGAAACTAGCTGCTGCAAAGTCAGAGCTTTGCAAAAGATATGCCTAACTGACATGGCATTTTGTTGGAATAAACCTAGAACAGCACAGCTCAATAACTGGTAACAAGGTAACCAAATACAATGATTCATGTAAGGCTTTGAACTGACTGACATAACTAGGTCCTGAGTTTGAGACAATCTACCGATCTCTAAAGTTTTGGTTTTGTTTTTTTGTCTGAGAACGACATAATATTTGTTGACTGCTTTAGATGTAGTCCAAAGTTTTACTCTTTGTCGACAACAGTTTTTGGACACTATGTCTAAACAGATGCAAGTAAAGAGGCTTTGAGCAGCTGGCATATTGGCATGGGTGGAGATGCTTACGCGTACGTTGATCGACACGTTTAAGAAAGTATTTTTTATGTTGATGCACCTGCAGACAATATGCAACTACGTTATCGCTGTTCAAAGTATGTGTATTTCAAAATCCACGTTTATAGTTATAAGTTTAACATTTCTTGTTCTTCTATACTGAATATGTCTCAAGACAGCGTAGAGACGTAAAACCCCATTATTGCTAATAGCAGAAGAGATTGTAGATGTACAGTACATTGTACGTGGTATTGCCGATCGGATGCTGGCGGGATGGGGAGTGAGATTGGGAAGTGGGATGGGGTAGGGGATATAGGATGGAACGTGATATCTCGCCCTCAGACGCACCCTGCCTTCACCATTTTCCAAGCCCTCAAGCACACGATTTTCAAGAACGCCACTGCCGTTAATTGAAATGTGTCAAGGCTAAGATTATGTGATGTAAGTCTTTAAGTCTTCATGTCAACACACGTCGTTTAGAGATGTGTCTTGTAAATGAGACAGTTTGCACCATCTGTAGCAAGTTGCTTTTTTTTTTCAGATTAAATTATGGGTAGTGATCGCTAACTAATCTACTTCCTTAAAATAGTCAGCTTTTTTTTTGTGTGTAAAACACTGCACAATTAGAATGCTTTCAGCATGGAAGGGTAGTAAACAAATATTGCACTCCTGCAACCCAAACGCATACAACTTTCAAAACACTAGTGCCTTAAGTTAAACTGTGTAAAGGCAACGATCAATGCGATATAAGTCGTAAGTCTTTATGAAATAAGATACTGACAGCACTTGTCTACCAATGAAGACAATGTGCATCATCTGTAACAGGATTTGTTTTTATTTAAACCGTATGGCGGTAGCAGCCCTCAAATCTCCCCTCACCCCTCATCCCTCCCCCAACCCACATCAAAGAAGAAAAACGATATACAATTTTCAAAATACTAGTGCCTAGTTAATCTATGTCAATGCGAATATAATTTCCTTGTAAGTTTTCAGTCTTCATGACAACAGAATCCGTCAGGACGTGTCTCGTAAGTGAGACAGTGTGCACCATCTGTAACAAGTTTAAAAAAAAAAATTAAACAATGGGGTTTTGGTAGCCCATCAGTCCTTTCCCCCCTCCTCTCAAACGTCCACAGCTTTCAAAAACGCTAGTGCCATTGTTTAAAACTGTGTCAAGGCGATGATCAATGAGATGTAAGTCTTAAGTCTTCGNGGGGGGGGGTTAAATTATGAGGCCGTGAGGAATGCAAGGGATTTGTGAGGAATATTAGAGATTAGATTATGGAAAGTGGAGTTTACATTTCTGTAATAAGATACTGCTTGATTTCCATTTTCTTGTCCTCAGCTCATCAGCTCATAACTTTTTGTTTAAAAAAAAAAAGTGCGTCCATCATTTTACTGTCTACTGTAGAAGTGGTTATTTTCAGGAAGGTTAATGTTAATTATTAGCGAAAAGTCGGAGATGACTTTTCGCTATGACCTTATCAATTTTCGCGAATCCTGCATGCTGATGTTCTCATGTGTGCTAAAGCTCAGAACTCTAGAGTAACCGGAAGTGATGTTACAAGACTGCCGATAACAATCGATAACGTTATGCATACGCTATGGTTGCACACACCACGGTCAGTTGTGCACTGTTTACAGCCTTTACGACATATTTTTACAATAACATAGAGCTGCTAGGTATGAGGAGGTTGTAAAGAAACAGAGAAAAAGGAGTGACGAGAAAGCTCTTTAAACAATCTGAATGCAAGTTTTTCTTTCGCGAGACGTACTTTTCGAATGTCAAGCTCAGCTCAGCTCGCAAAATTCATGAAAATTACATTCTTAATTCTTAAAAAAAAATAAAAATTCAACAGAAGCTTTTTGCCATTAAAGCTGAAGTCATATGAATAGAGCCCAAATCTACACATGCTTATTAATGGCAAGTAAGAATTCAAAAGGTAAAGAACTATTGTGTTTGTCTTACCTTGGCAACAAGATCTGAGTCTCTCTGCGCAACTTCGGAAAATCATGTTGTGTGCAGGGTTGCAACATAATTTATTTAGCGGTGTACATTTTGTTGTGGTATCCGAATTTCATCCAGCGATAACTGTCACGTTTGAGGAGGTAGGCTGAATGGATCCAGTCGATTGAACCAAATATTTCACAATCACGCTTCAATAAATCTATATAGACTGAGTACAGAAAGTTGAACAAAAGATGCCAGAAATATAATCTATTGTTTCCCCCCTTTCAGCTAGAGGCGTGAAAGATTAAGACACGCTTTTTCCTTTGCCTCCTTTCTCTCCCCTCCCCCTCCTTCCTCCACCGAGAGGAAAACCTGTTACTCCCCACACGTTCACATACGCGCGTTAACATCCTGGTTTCGCCGTAGCCAAGGTATCGATTTTATTAATGCAAATACACTTAATGTCGATTGTCGAGTACAGATTTTTGCAGTTGTCCATCCATTCCTCATAAGCAAAGTATCGATGTGTGATAAAGCAAACAAGGCGTCTCACGAATATCAAAGTAATCCGCTTGTTACCCCAGCTTATGACGTCATGCTCTGTTGTGTCTGTTTCGGGACGGGACCAAAATTCCACGACAGTGTCCCCTGAAATCGTCGTGTAAACATGATGGATTTAAATGAGACCTTAATAACCAACAGCCCCTGGCAGCGGCACGATAAAAACATATTATCGGTCGTCTTGACGTATTACGTTGTGTTTCATATTATGAACAAAGTGCGGAGAAAAGGGGGTCGTGTGCACCGCTCCCTATAGACCCTATCGTGCCTCTCGTGGTTTCCTCTTTCCGGAGACATGTTTTTCTTGAATACAGAGAAAAGGTGCACAGCTAGAGGTCTACGTTTCTGATGTGTAATGGCCACTTATACAAACCTTCCACAATTTGTGGTTATAGATACATTGGTTTTTATCGGTTGATGGAAACTGTAATCGATGGCTTTAGGCATGCGATCCCTAGGTTAACAGAACAAGAAACTGAAATCAAAATTTCACAGAGATTAAAAAAATACTATGTGATGAACAGAATCCCATAAAACGTAAATACAGAGAATTTATTTAATTTTCTGTTGGTTCTTTTTTTATGAATAATTTGCTTACGTTGTGGTGGAAATATATCATGTAAACAGATGAACGCCAAGGACCCTCGATCAAACTTCTCGTTTATTCACTTTCCCTTTTACTCACAGACGTTGTGGATAAAATGCTGCAAACTTTATCATGGGCAAGAACCAAGCATGGATACCATTTTGCTGCTGACAGCCAAAATTAATGTGTCTACCTATACACCACCATTTTGAATCAGATACAAAGCAGTCTGCACGCAAAGATTCAGAAGGAGGGAGGGGGGAAGGGGCTTTGAAGTGACTCCAAGGACGACGCATCTATCTGTTAACATGCAACACCCTAACTCCTCATGAACTTGGTACGTGCTGATTAGAATTTTGGACAGAAACAGGCAAAATGGTAACAGCAAAAATAACTTTTTAAAATCCATCCATTCAAACGAAACAAGTGTTTTGTTTTGTTTCTTTTTTTTTTTGCTTCAGCTTGCCCACTGAAGATGACAAAACTAAGTTTTGATCATCAATAATATTCCGACCGGCAGTAAAAACTCTCCACCATAATTGCAGTGGAGCGAAAGGTGATCACATCCTCAAATAGAGGTAAAGCGTAAAATGCAATAAATCACATCCTAAAATTCCAATTTATGATATTACGCTGTTTTCTTTTTGCCAAGCACCAGTTAGGACTGAAGTACTTGAACTAATTGCTAAACCACTGTATATGACTTGCCATAAAATATAAAGTGGACAACATTTCATCAGTAAGTAAATTAAATGTGTGTAAAACGTTATTCTCGTATCATTCTATATTCCTTTAATATAGGCATCATTTCTAGTGGAGAGTTTTTTGTGCCGGTCGGTAACATAATGCTTCCAATGTCACGGTAACATTCCCCGGGTCTCTCTCTTTGTTTGCTGAAAGTATAGGAGGATGCGCTTCTGTTTCTCTTACCCTTGGACTAGAACTCCGAGCTGCAACGTAATCCCTGTCTGGCGAATGAAAAAAAAAATACGGACCACAAGATGGAGGCGGATTATTTCATGAAAGGCTGGACTTAGCGGGTCAGAACATAACACGGAGTAAATATTGCTACTGCAGAGAGCATCTCTCATCCATTCTGAAATTACTTTCTTAACGATGCGTCTGTTTGTAAGTTGTTCGTGAACTCTTTATCAAAAGTGCTAGAATTTAAAAATCACCAAAATGAATTTTACCCTTTAACCTAATTCAAAGAAAAGAAAAAACATCAAAGTATGCAAGAGACAGGGATGCTTTGTAACTATGGAGATGTGGAATACTGAGATGATTTAATAAAAATGTGCAGCATTTTTGACGGACCTTTCACGTTAATAAGTGCATTTATGTACAGCTCAGGACATGATAGCTGTATAACAGTGTATTCCCCATCAACGAGATATAGAGCAAAACGGAATCGCATGCAAATTTTCTGATTAGCGTAAAAAAAAAATGCTCTTTCCTTATAATATTGAAGCATTTTAAGTTTATCGACTCATACATAAATTCTGTTACTGTCATCAGAATAGGCTTAAATTTCTCTACAAAATGGGGTAAAAATGTTGCTTTTGCCCAAATGTATAGAATACACTGTATGGCCTTATACGTCAACACGGACGATTTATGAAAAAGATAACAGCAGAAAAAAAGTGTATCAATATGAATAACATCAGTGATGCTATCAGGATGCTCGTATATCGGGCTGAGTGATGGTATTTATACTCCGAGGGAAGGAAGGATGGAAAGGGCTACGGAGCAACGGCTATGACGCCATCGCTAGAAGCGAGAACATGAGTTTGTCCAGACATAGCGTTGTTCCCGACAAGTTTGGTGTCTTTAATTGGACGAAAATAAAATACAACGTATCATATCGTCAGTACCAGAGTTACAAATCTTTCTCTTGGTCCTACTGTAAAGAATAATCAGTCATTACTCATCTTGCCCGCACTATCAAGGATTGCGGTGCAGTTGTGGCAGGTATCGCTATGAACAGGACAGTTTTCGCGCTTGGGAAACGTCGGTTTTTCTACCCTTTTTCATTAGAAAGTTTGAGCATTTGAGATTGGATCTCTGTTACCATCGCTACTCTATCGGCGTTGAATGCACCCTTACTAGCTTTCAACGCGCAGAGTCAATGTAATTTTTAGATGGTAAGAGATTCCATCATTTAAGATTATGCATTTTTCGCTTTTATTCATTCTTTTATTTGTTTTTTTCGTTTTGTGGTCTGTTTGTTTGTGAGCAAGCTGACGCTAACTCAGGAAGTTGGCAATTGATTTGTATGAAATTTAGTAGAAACTTGCATCAACCCAAAAAAGATAAATGGTACGACATTATTTCTCATTTGAATTTATTTTAACACATAGAATGCTATGTAGTATATTGAAAACGTTTCATTCACTGGATCAAAAGGCGAGTTAATAATATTACATAAAAGGGTTCTTCACCAGTTGCGAGAATCATCGGCTCTCAAAGCCCTGTGTACTGTAAGCTATTGCTCCTTGTGGCAATGCAAAAATCATCCGTTATCATGTTTCCATTCATAGCGTGGCTGAAAGAAACACGTCCTGTGGCTACTAACTCATGTACTGTTAGGACTATTCAGCATATAAAGAGGGTCATCCGTCTCTTTTTTTGGTTTTCTTCTTTATCATGTGCCTAAGACCAGTAGCCGTTAGTCTCATAGACTTCTGGTGAAACAAGTGGTGACGTGACTGCCGAAAGGTCACGTGAATCTTTTCCGAGAGGCTTTGCTAAAAGTACTTCTGGTAGTTCTGCAGACTAGAGCTGCATTTATTACCATCAGGGACGCTATATGCTAATCAGGTGAGAGTTGTTCAGTCGATCTTGCCTTTGTTAAGTCATTGAGGGTTTTGTTTTATCGTTGCAGTCACTGAAATTTCATTTTTAAAGCAGTGTAATTAGCAAACACTCCACTGGACAAAGCGAGAGACGAAACCCATGGTTGGCCTTTCTTATGTGGATAAAATTTTCTCTTCATCGGACAGCGAGGTAATAGCAAAGCTCCAGAGGAGGGTACCCCCTTCAAGCAAGTGTTTCGGCCTTTTGATTTCCTGACACTCAAAAGGTGCTGGCCCACATTTGTGTTGTGACTCCTAAGTGTCTTAATGTCTAGTTTTGTGGGTTTTTTTTTGTCTTTTATAGTTTCTGCCTCGAGAGGAAAAGTGGACAATGTGTTTACAACATAACATAGAAACATGGATCCTATGGAATACTAAGCTAACCAGAATTATAGGGTCCAAAGTATCGCAAATTCAGTAAATTAATAATTTGACAAAAGAATAAAAGACTTGCTATTATATCAGTCGTGGGCAGGCAATAGTTTCAAGTAATAAGAAGAGGTTGAATGCTGGGACAAAAATTTGTCAATGTGAAGATAGCATCGCGGCCGGATATTCAATGCAGCTATAGACTGGGAAGAATTAGACAAAAGGCGTAGACTCTCTGACCCTTCCTCCTCCTCAGATCTGTCATAATGACACTCTTCATAACAATGTAATAACCAAGGCCTGTGCTACAGAAATGAATTATTACAAGTATTATCTCTATAAAGCAGGGGCGATAAACTACCCTTATTTGCTGCTTAACATAAGCCCTTCCGAAGGTCCTACTTAGATCTTGTTAGTGTGGGATTATTATGACAGTGGTACTATCGAAATGATATATTCGCACGAGGAGAATGTACTGATAAATGAAAGAGTCAGTGGAAACGTCCCAAATCTCGCCATGTATACACCACAGTGCACAAATGTATTGTCATATATATGTATATTTATATCGTATGCGAATAACAGGGCTTTTATAAAGCTATTTGCAATGTTAATACATATTTAAAAAAAAATTTAACATATCTAGAAAATCAAGTAATAAGACGGAACAAAGTGTCGGCGACAAGGACATCCTTATTTTGAATTGTTTTCCTGCGTGCACAGATGTAGAAGATAATGTTAAAACATTTCAAGTTGAGTGGAAAGGCCGGGATAAATTACAATGGCAAGATTAACAGGAAAGGCACACTTCACTCAAGGGTGACACACCAATCGTGAGAAAGTTAATATCCTTTTAAATACTGCTTTCTCACAATATAAGTGGAAAATGGTTCAGCCACACGAGATGGACTGTATAGAGTACTCCCACGACATGAGTAGGTGTGAGTGCCCTTGTTCAAATTTGCGCTGAGGAGTTCCGGTCTGGCTAGGTCGTTTACGAAGAATGTCACTGAATCGTAAATAATATATGGTTGGAGGAAAGCAGTATTGCGTTTGCTGCTCAAATTATGCTGGCAAGATCATAGATGGGAGAACGGTTTCCTTGCACAGAATTCATGCAGACCAAAAGCTTGCAAAGATTTGGATGCTGCAGCTGAAACTGATGAAAAAAGACTTACGAAACCGGTAACCGCCGTCTTATTATTTACCGCGATTTCCCGATTAGATTTGCCTACAAAATCTTACCAGACTTTCAGATTTTAAGCAAAGACCATTTTCACATTACTTAAACTTTGTTTTGAGTGGCAGAAGTCAACTGCCGCCTTGAAATAGTTATCTATTGATGTCTCTGTCGATATTTCACTACCATCGGCGTCGTGCCGATTACCGCCGTCCTACTTCCGGACCAATTTGCAGCGATGTTGCCACCGAAACAGATTTTTTCCCTGTAAGACAGGCTAAAATGGCTTCACGAAAAGCCATTTTTCCATATTTAAGGGAAAATCGAAAAAAAATATGAAATGTCGGATTAATGCCTAAAATGTATGGCTTTATTCTTTTTTTAATTATAAACACATAGGTTTTATTTTTGTTTCCACTTCTGTGTAAGGAAATGGAAGAAACTAGCGTCTCGGCTTTGGGGAAAAGCACATGACAAGAGTGGCAACACGAACATGCGGTCCACTGTTTTAGCAGTGTTAGAAAATGGCATCATCCTTAATTTTTCCTCCTCAAAAGAAGCCTCAGTTCGCCTAACCAGCTCATGTTTCTTCCCAGACAGTGATTGTCCTTTCTCCTGCTAAAAAGCTCTCAACTCTTTGATAGTCATATATGTAAACGAAGGAGACGCCATGACTGTGACAAACCGGAACTCTCCAGGCCAAAAACATTAACCGGAACACACAAATCACGTGGAAATACTCTTATAGTTATTATGAAATATTACATTTCAGAACATGCATGTATTCGTGTTATGTATAATCTTACTTCTTAAACCATAAGTTACGATAAATAACTAGGTAATCTGGATGACTNGCAGAGTTCTGCACTAGAGCAATGCAAACAAATACAAAAATACATTTCAAAATGGTGAACACTGAGGGCACATACTAACATATTGAAATGAAATATGTATGCTTATCTAACATATC
Organism: Ellobium chinense; assembly: GCA_033807755.1. NCBI lineage: Eukaryota > Metazoa > Mollusca > Gastropoda > Ellobiida > Ellobiidae > Ellobium > Ellobium chinense. The sequence goes on along the minus strand of JAWQUT010000021.1, from coordinate 1,523,191 downwards.
AAGGTTAATATTTATGGTGGTAAGATATATAAAAAAATATCATCATTCTACGGATTCCCGCCATTCAGCTAACATTTTACAAATTTACATGCATTCTTAAGGATTTCAATATTATTTGTTCTGAGTAATTCAATATATTTCAGTACATTTGGTCTACTGCAAAATCTTATTGGTAAATATCTATTTCTTTCAGGTCTAAAGTTTGGGCAGCATAGTAAATAGTGAAACTCATCGCCGACGTCTGTCATACATAGATTGCATTTACGGTCTTTATATTCAATGTCGCTATAGCTACCTAGTTCTACTGGAAATTTATGATTACCAGTTCTAAACTTGAGAAGGTTATTTATTTCCTGGCGCTCTAACTGGCTAAAATAATTTTCAAAATTCCAAATATGTTTGAGTAGTAAATAACTTCTATCTTTATTACTATTGCCACCGTCTGCCCTACATTTCTGAATGTACTGATCCTTTAAGCGTTCTTTGATTTTATTACTGTTGAAATTTGATATTTGCTGTTGATTTATCCAAAGATGGTTAAATCCCGTTGACTGTAAAATATTCTTAACACATTCAATATATGTATATTTCTCTCCTAATGTAAATTCGTCGCAGCACATAATGATATAGAGTATGTAAGCTAACTTCTCTTTCTTACCACTAAGCAGTCTCACCCAAAATGAGTTTGTGGCGGTTTGTTTTAAGTGACTCTGGGGATGAGTTCCATCCGCAAAGTGATCTCCATTGCATAACTCTGAAACTATGACGATTTCGCCTGTCATGTTTAGACACATAAACTATGGCATGAAAGACACACACAAATGCTAATAACTCAGAATGTGAAAATTTGTCGATGCATCACTTTGTGGTGGCAACGACAAGGTGAAACTCTTTATTAAATATTTTGATTTTGTAGTGGTATAAAAACTAGTTCTACTTTTACCTTTTAGCAAAGGTACCATAGGCCAGAGCATTTAAACGAGGGCAGTAAGAAATTGTAAGATGCCAGCATTGCACAGAGATGTATGCACAGTAGTACCGAAATAAAATACCTATAGAACTGAATGTATTTATGCATTGTTTTAGGAATTATGGTAGTCTGGCGGTGGTGGTGGTGGTCGTCGTCGTCGTGATGATTGTCATGGCGGTAACGGTTAATGGACACGCGTCGAGTCTGCATAAACATTGTATGTGTGTGTGAGGACAATCTTCCTTTAGGCTGTTGAGTCTATCTTTATTTTAAAAGAGTTAAATTTGGAGTTGTTTTATTATTTAAGACCTTTCTGCCACGAAAGATCCTTAAAAATGTCTTGGGTGGCTGATGGAATCAACACAACATGGATTTTAGCACTGGCTGGCCTAAAGGAAGGTAAAACAAAGGCCTACGTCACTATTGATCAAATCATGCCGCGAGATACTTTGCGCAATGCAGCATACACACTCACTCACTTTCATTGGGCCACACATTGCACTTTCATAATGAGCCACCCATGTCTCGATTGTTTGACTGATCACACTCAAGCGACAAATTCAGCGTCACGGTGTTTAAAATAGCTCTCTAAGATGAGCGGATTAAAATTTCAATGTTTTTTGAACCACACGTCTAGTACTATATTTAAAACTTGATAACGTTGCTAAATTGGGCAACATTAAGGGTAAACATTTTTCAAGGCTTAGAAAATGTTTTCTAAAAACTGCAACGGTCTGAATCAACAAGCTTGCCGAAGAAAGGACAAGAGAAGGCAAATATGTGTTAAAGTAAGAACGGTCATATTATTATGTAGGAACGGAGTTGAGTGCGNTTAGAAAATGTTTTCTAAAAACTGCAACGGTCTGAATCAACAAGCTTGCCGAAGAAAGGACAAGAGAAGGCAAAAATGTGTTAAAGTAAGAACGGTCGTATTATTATGTAGGAACGGAGTTGAGTGCGGTTGGCTGGCTGGCTGGCTGGCTGGCTGGCTGGCTGGCTGAATGACTGGCTGGCTGATTGGTGAAAAGAATTCGGTTTGAGGCTCATACCCCTAAATGAAATTCATGCCCGATAATACAACTCTAAACCTACCCCTAACCCTACCCTAACCGTAATCCTAATGCCCTTTGAGATAGGATCGTCAGTCAAAGGCGAGTCCCTAACCCTGATGTCCGTCGAGGCAGGAGCATCAGCTGTGAATCTCATTCTGAAACCCTTGTTGTTTGTTTGTTTGTTTGTTTGTTTGTTTGTTTGTTTGTTTGTTTGTTTGTTTGTTTGTTTGTTTGGTTGGTTGGTTGGTTGGTTGGTTGGTTGGTTGGTTGGTTGGTTGGTTGGCTGGTTGGTTGGTTGGTTGTTGGCTGACTGACTGACTGGTTGTCTAGCTGGTTGACTGGCTGATTGGCAAGCTGGCTGGTTTTGGCCAGTTGGCTGACTGAGGCACAATCTTGGGAGTCTCAGGTGTGCTTAAGTCTGGGTGTAGANGGTTGGTTGGTTGGTTGGTTGGTTGGTTGGTTGGTTGGTTGGTTGGTTGGTTGGTTGGTTGGTTGGTTGGTTGGCTGACTGACTGACTGGTTGTCTAGCTGGTGGACTGGCTGATTGGCAAGCTGGCTGGTTTTGGCCAGTTGGCAGACTGAGGCAAAATCTTGGGAGTCTCAGGTGTGCTTAAGTCTGGGTGTAGAGGTAAAGTTACGTTTAGGGAGGGCAAAGCTTCACTGGGCAAGTCTCTAGATATTTACAGAGACTCATCTCAAGGATGTTTTCTCTTTCTTAACCTAAGCTCAAATTCTAACTGAAACACACACCTTGTGAGAGTCCCAAGATTTTGCCGAATATTGATCTAAACAAAGCGCAGGCACGCACTTGCAACACGAACCAACGCAAGGTCGACCCCCTGAGTCCAGAGTTCCTGACCATACTGATGTCCGGTTCACGAGCCGCTTTCCCATCTTCCTAGAGTTTCTAGTTTCTATCCTTGCGGACATTCGCCACGGAAATGCCATAGAGTGCAAATATAGGCCAAGGTTCTTGGAAGCAGATCAAACAGAAGAACCATGATGGATTACCATTCTATTTGATCAGACAAGCGGAAAGGACAACATCTCTGGACACAGGCCACAGAATATTCTCTTTCTTACACATCTGCCATAGCATGATGGCCGCCGGATACACGTCATACGGTGCAGGAGGCGGAGGAATACATGAATGAGATCTGAATCGGCCGTCTAGAATATGGTAACCGTCTCTACGTCATTAAAGATCGTCTCTATATCGTAAAGGTCGAGGAAAAAAAAATAAGTACACCCCTCTCAGATTCTTTTTTTAATAAGTGGACTTCTGATTTCTGCTTGTAGATGCTCGACTGTCTGTACTATGTGACTGTCTGGAGTCCAGTGACAGGTTCATGCGGAGCGCAATACATTGACATTTGTGCGGACCGAAAAAAAAAGTAACGTGAACTAGATTATGAAAATGGTTACTGACACCACAGAATGGCATTAGATTCAAAATTATTAAAAGAAAGCGGCACATGTGCCTCTCCTGCTGATATTCTTGTATTGTGTTATTGTCCGGCAGTTGTGGTATAATTTGTGCACAATGATCGAAGATATAAACAAGATTCACATCAGGAAAATAGGCTCCCTTTAGTATCAACAGTGACAATGAGAGCGTTAAGATTGATTATTGACAAACGTTTGACCTTTGCATAAATATTCATTGTCATTGTCATTGTCATTTGTAAAGAAGAAAAAAGCTCCCACTTCCATTTTATTTTTTACCAAAATCCACCCGCATGTCCACCCACTTGCAAGGATGTGTGCTTCATAAATATTCATAGCCATGGTATCAGAAAAGTGAACCGGTCGAGATCATGTCTCTGGCATTAACGGGAGTCATACATGGGGAGCCTTTAATATCCATACTAGTAAGATGAGCCAGGCAGTAGCGAGTCACAATGTAGAATGGAGAATGGCCGGTAGATATGGGCGTTCGAGTACGTTCAGGTCAAAATCTGAAAGAGGATCGTGGGAGATACGAGACGGGCTTGATACTGTTATTATATACTGAGCAAATGACTGCGGGAAGGACGTCATGGTTCATGCGGAGGGAAAAGTAGATAGATCAGGCTGTTTTAATGACAATCAACCTCCTTTGATTACAGTTCCCTTTATGGCAGAACTCCTCTCTTTGCCATAATAATATGAGGGACACTGTACATTCAGGGTACCTTCAAGTGAGACACAGGTTAAAATATTAATATCACTGTGACACGTTAACAAAGCTTTCAGCAGATATTGGACCCACACTATATAGAACAGAGCTATTTACTCTTCACTCTTACACTAGTAAGTGTGCGCAGTACTTACCATAACAGTCACTGGATAATCACTCCTCTAAATCACAACTTTTTACATGTTACCGAAGAATTCCAGCTATCGATAGTCCACTGTATAATATGGTAACCCTGCAAATCACTAGAGCCCTGTGACCAGTTTTAATAAATCTGACGTATCTTGATGACATGGCGCTGATGTAGACGACTGGGTTCTGATGTGGCGAAATTTTGACATCTATACATGAAGCCAAACGGTCCTGTCTGCTAACTCTGTTAGTCTAAACCAGAATGACTTCATTAAGGATCTTCCTTTTAGAGCTTTCCCACGCACTCTGTTACTCCTCAGACAAAATGATTGGTACATTGATTCATCATTTTGGTTTTCTTCCTACTCCCTGCTTTGTTGGTTTTTTTTTAAAATCGATCACTCGAGCGTCAGACTAATCTTTACCTAATAAAACAAAATAAGTCTAATGGCAGACTTGTGATGGAGTTGGCATGAGAGGAGCGCTCGTCAGAAAGAAATGTGGAGGATGAAAGAATCAACCACTTTAGCTTTTGCGATCCACCTATGGATGGAAAACTGCTGGCACCATTTAGACCTCCTCCCACAGACCCTCGACACATTTAGGGCAGTTCAAATTCAGTTTTTCTTGACGTCGTTCCACCTCCTTTTGGCCCTACGTGACGTTTACGCTTGATCTTGGCCTAATAATTAGTTTTAAGCGAATTTGGGGACCGAAGGTTGCCAAAAACGATATATTATAACGTGATACAGTGTATTTCGAAACCGCTCACGTCACAAAGACGTTCAACTCCAGATGCGTACTAAGAATCTGAACAAAGGCGGAATTTGTTCCCACATCAAACCCAGATGGAACTCGCGCCCGTTCCCCCTCCCACAGATACACCCGTGGATGCTTCCCGATGATTTTAGCTCAAAGTCAGGTGAAGAAGATATATCCTCATCTCAGTTTATGAGTATGAAAATGCCAATAGTACTTAGCATAGTGGTTTGCAAGTTCAAACAGTCCCTATATAATCAGAAAAACTGGCCAAGGCGAAGGGGGGAAAGAGGTTGGATTTGAATTTCAAATGCTTAGATAGGGGCAAATACGTTGTAAACTCAGAAGAGGTGAGGTTTAGCCACTCAGATTTAAAATGTGTTGTTATTCCTAGACGTGTAAGGTTACCCTCTTTACTATGTGAAAGGACCTGAAATAGTAGGGAGCCTGATTCACTGCCAAAATTCTCAAAATCTAATTGGTCGTGGGGCATTTTTGTTTCTATGTATCAAAATTTGGAAGGAAGTATTTTGGCTTGCAACCCCTGGATAAGTTAATGAGGGGTGTAAAACCTTATATAGCCAACAGTGGAAAAAGCATTGGCATCTCCATGTCTACAAGTGTTCTGTGTACACTTGGCAAAATCCTGGGACTCTCTCAAGCTGATCTTTGATCAGTGCTAGGGGAATATAAGTTTTACTACCAAGTGTGAAAGGACACTAAATCTAAAAGCACAGGGAGACATATTGTGTTTTGTGCATGCATTATATTCTAACAAAAAACAATTGAGAATCTGCGCATAAACGATAGAATCTCTTTTCATCGTAAGACTTAACTTTAACTCCATATGCGTAATGCTACTAAGGGTGTGTTGAGCACCAATGCACTAATACAATTCTTACGATGGTAATAGCTCCCATCATAAATACGCAAGCTCTCAAATTTTGTGGAACGATTTTCATCGCGCGGAGATTCACTCACTTTGCAATATTATTTATTAGTCTCATCCAAGTGCTATTGAAGCTTGTGTCACCTCCCAAGTTTGTCATCAGTGGAGCGTGGCGCGTCATTGCCTGCAAAATACAGGCCGGGCTGCCAACAACACGAGCAATCGCGGCAAGAAGTAACTGAATTTCCATGTAACGACCCGAGAAGGCGCAAGCACGATATTTGCAAATTTATACTGGGTATGGTGGCGTCAATGATCTGTAACGACGCTAATGGTGCCAATGCCAGGTCCTGTGATGAGGTGATGGAAAGAAAAGCAGCAAAGCAGCTATGAATAAAAGGAAGAAAGAACGTGTGGGGATGGAAAGAAACGACCACACAGAATAGGAAACAAACACAAACTTAAGAGGACATGGGCAAAGAAAAGAACGAAGGAATGCTTAATTATTTTGAAATGAGAATTCACCGGCTCTGCCATCAGCCGTTTGGCTCGTATCCATCCTTTGTTCAAGCTATAAAAATGGCTTTTACCTGGAATCATTCTGTCCCTGTATTGGGCCTTATCCTCCACATTCCCCCATATTTCGTTTCTATAGCCAACACGTACGCCAAACTGGGGTTTCCAGCTGCGTAAAAACTTGAATGTGTACTAAGTAAAACAAAATACTGGGGCCACGCTTAAGTTTCATGGGTGTGTTTAAGATAATTTGGAATGACAGTATGAATCATGTTATGATAAGGAAAGGTTAATATGAACAGTGGTCAATGAAAAACGTATGGTAATCAGCAGCAGCATCTGTTATCTTGGTGTTTGAGTATTGCCTTTAGATATGTTCACTAGGTTAATTCATATCATTTGTCATCTCATCTACTTTCATATAAAGTAACAGAGCTTCTGGATTCAGACACTGATCTGTTACTGTACGTCATTTTTTCACAGAACAAAGCAGACAATAGAGCAGTTGTATCACCCTTGCCAGGGAATTGATAAAATGACTGAATGATTCGGTCTGCAGGGGAATAATAATGATAATAATATGAAGTGGTGTGAGCGTTGTCGTTAACATTTAATGCAAAAAAAAAAAAAAATACACGCATTGTCTTCACAACAACTTCTAAAGTAACATCATCTGAAAGAATGATTCATAATAATCAAGACCTTGGAAATGGATTATGATGATGGAGTATTAGTGGCTGATTGGCTCAAGGTCCATGAAGGCTGTCGTCGCTCCTATCACAGTAACCTCCCCATGAAAGTCACTGACATTCATGAGGGACACAGGGCGAGTCATTGGAATCCCCAGAGGTCATGACCCCAGACCTGGAGTGAGGAATTTCCAGTCAAGTGACTCAAGGAAGACGACAGGCATGCATGAATCAAGATCGATTTTGGGATTGGGTGGAACTGTCACAGGGGCGGCTCCCGGGGGGTCACAGGTTACTAGATCGAGATTACAAAGGATGGGCAGGCAGAAATGTTGGGAGGGAAAGGTTGGAGGGCAGTTAACGTAGGCTAGAGACAATGGGGAGTTATGATGCATGTCCGGTAGTAATAATAATTCCAGCACGAATTTGAAATATCTCTCAATTAATTGTCATCAACGGAAAGGGGAAAGATTACATAAACAATATTATACTCTTTCTTCTTCTCAAAGTCTTAAGCCTATATGGATACGACTTAAGTCCGGGTTACCAATGCAAGAAGGCACACGAAGAGGGGATGAAAGACTCATGGAGGCCAGGCTACAGTGTCGGACTGATATTTAAGAGCTTGCGCATTAACAATGCCATTAACAATCCCAATACCATCGCAAAAATTACTTTAACTTTGCATATTGAACGCTACTAATGGTGTATTCAGCGACAATGAACTAATGAGATTTTTACATTGGTAAGAGATCCCATCGTTTATACGCAAGCTCTCAATTGGCTTTATAGACTGTAACTCGCCCTTACCGCCGCCCCCCCCCCCNCCCCCCCCCCCCCCCCCCTTTAAAAAAAAATTTTAAAAAGAAAACAATTCTGAAACTCCCTAATGTCGACAAAGGTTCAGAAGGCTGACTCCTGCCAGACCCAGGACTAACAACCCTACTGAATTAAATACAAAAATAGTTCGTAAATGCCCCAGAAGTCAGAGGTACTGGAAAGGAATTGAAGGGCTGTGGCTGAAAATCGTGCAGGTGCAAACACAATCACACTGCTTCCTGCACACTTAATCACCACAGTCACCTTCTTCACCATCATCACCATCACAACTAACAGCAACAACCTTTCCATCTCCCACGCAAGTAGGATGACCGAGGAGTGTAGCACCTGTTTTTAGGTGCCAAATCTTCCCAGTTTGAATACTGCTAGCGGCAAAGTGTGTTTCGCGGTGTTTAAAGTTCGTAACACCAAAAATGAGACTGTTAGAGCGAATAATAACAGATTTTAGAAATATTCGTATAATCTGAACTCACACTGTAAAAGTAGTGAAATTCAGTCCTGAATTTAAAAAACAAATGAATTTGAATGTTGCAGTCAAGTGTGTCTCAATATCTTCGGCAGATTTCATTTGTGTGGGACCATAGTGTGGAAATGAGGGCCAAATTTTTAACTCCTTTTCATTTAAATCACTGTTGTGAGAAATCTAGAAGAAGGACCCCCACTATAAACAGTACAGTATATAGTTTGGGCACAGTGATGACACCATACCTGCGAACTAGCCTTGGCCATCTCGGAATAGTCCTGTGGTTAAAAAAGAAAAATTTATTAAATGGCTCGCAGAAGCTTTTACAATTTGTCTCCTGCAAACTGAAGGGCGCCATCTTGTCATCGGCCTGACGAGGTTTTAAGCCTCGTCTCTGATAATATAGCCAAAATTGTGCTGAACAGGTACATCAAAAAACCAAATACAAACAAACCATCCTCTTACATCTCACACTAACTACGACATCTCGATTCCCTCTTTCGAAATCATTCACGCCTCCAAACCGACAGCCAGCGAGCGTAGAACAGAGGGTAGCCGACCATCCAAGCAGTTAAGAGAGGAGTGTTGACCAAATAGCGGGATTTACTACACCGGTAAATTTTCACACACATGCGCTTAATCAAGCAAATAAACCGGACAACCGACCATATCGGAACAGGCTGGTGCCACGGCTTTGAGTTAACTCACCCATGATACTAGGGGGGCTTAAACTTGGCTTGGTAGACTGGCGTGTGAACGCGTGCCTGAGTGAGCCGCACCGACTCGGGGGCTTGTTTCATGCGTAAGCGGTCAGATCAGACAAGGTGGCAGGGTGGGGGAACTGAGGTTGTGGGAGGGATTATAGTTACGAGCTCATGAGTAGAAACAGCCGAAATCCTCCGCTTAATCGCCTGATTGTAACATGTCTCACAACAACGACGACGACAACAACAACAACAACAACAACAACAACAATAACAACAACAACGACGACGACGCTACAACAACAACAACAACAACAACAACAGCAACAACAACAACAACAACAACAACAACAGTTAAATAAGAGGCATAAAAATAAACATCATGCTTTGATCACATTAGCCGTTTGATAAATCAGCTGAAGTAAGTCCCATAATTCTATCATTACAGGCTGAAGCCCAAATTACACCTCCACAGAAAAAAAAACAACAACAAGACAAACTGGTGGACAAATTTAGAATGCTGGTTAACCTGTCCATGCTATGTTTAAAAAAATAGTCTAGACTACCATGCCTTAATTAAAGGAAAATGACCTTTTTTCGTGAAAGCGGATATTATTCTATTTTGGAAGACTTGAAGGCTTTGTCTTTTTCATTAATCTATCGTAATTGACCTTTCGGAAAATTTCGTGTTCTCTGGCAACCGCCTGGCAACCGGGACGTCATCATGTTAAGCTCTAAACAAAATGGCGACAGATAATTCACTCTCGCAGCACGAGGCGTCTCGGGCTTGGCCTCGGGTCCAGCCGCCCGCTGACTGCGTGACCCAGTTTTAAGATTGACTCATGACTGCCTTGTGTGATGACTCTCGGCCGGTTAACTGGGGGCGACAGCCGCGCCCAGCGTATATGACGTGAAAATGAGACATTGTTTGACCGTAGCGTTAGAAGGGATAATGTCTGCATCAGTAGCTGCCATGTTATTTAAAGCATTACATCATCACGCTGCAGTTGCCAGGAAACACAAAAGTTCTGGAAAGTTGAATTTCGTTAATTTCAGCTGTGGAATGTCTTCCGATAGAATGTTGCTGTCTTCTCGTAACGTCGAACCAAAATCATCGACGGGAAACACATTTTCGGCTGTGAATTGTGTCTCGAAAAAAAAAAAAAGATTCCCAGTGCAAAACCAAAAACAAACAAAGAAAACCATCTTTAGCAAATCCTTCTTTGTCTCTTGTTAGTAGAATAAGCCAGAGAGCGCCAGAGCTGAGTGCTAGGTGGAGCTGTGTTGCCAGTCAGTTGGGATCAAGAAGGATGACACGCAGGGTGAACGGTGAGTGATAGGTCTAGAAGTAGCACTTAAATCACCTGACTTAATGAGAACTGAGTATCCGATCAGAACGGAATCACGTGAGCCAAGCACTCTTGACCTCAATTTCACGTCTCTCCCGCTCACTTGAAATACAAAATCAAACTCATGCTCGCACACACCCACCCACCTCGCTTGCATACCTCGCTCACTCACTCACTCACTCACTCACTCACTCACTCACTCACTCAGACAGACAACCAGTCAGCCAGCTAGACCGCTAGTCAGTCAGTCAGTCAGTCAGTCAGTCAGTCAGTCAGTCAGTCAGTCACCCACTAGCTTGGATTTATGTTAAGTGAAATGTCGCACCAAGATATGCTTTATGTTCCATACATCTCTTTATTCACCGTAGTAAAGGACAGAGCCTTCTTGAAAACCATTCCATTTTTCTACACGCTCGATACACTGAACTATTTTAGACAGGATGATGTCCAGATATCAAAATTAAATAAAATCGTCTAGCTTGTCTGTTGCTTGAGTAAGTAGTAAATCATACTAATGCCACTAATGCTAGTGGAATACATGCATATCTCTTGTGTTCCACGACGGCATATCAAAAGTGCCCCATTCAACTCTATTGTCTTCGTATCGCAAAACCTTATCAACATCAAACAGCTGCAGAAACAAAAATAGTATAAAAGCAAAATTACTCAATGATACAGTCATCATACTAGAATGCGAATACATTATACGCGGCCCACTCTAAGAAAGGAAAAAAATAATAAATTTCTCCAAAAATAACTTAAAGCCATAGGGTGAGCGGTATTGGTTTTTAAATTTGTATCAGGTCACTCTTTCATTTATCATGCTTTATTATATACATCTAAGCCACATTAATAGTTTTTTCAAATGCTTCTGACCTCTTTACTTACTCATGGTAGGTTAGTGCCCTGTTCTGAAAATATCTAATAATAGCAGTGACAATGAAGAAAGATCAACACCGAACTCCATAACCATGACAGCACAAAGGCAGGGGTAACTGTGACATTAAACCACCAACCACAGGAAACCAATAATTAATTATGAAGCCTCTTCGCACAACGGACGTAGACCTGACCATGGACTTGATAATGAGACGTCTGGCGAGTCTTTAAAGCTCGAATTTTATCGTAGGCCATTGACTTCGTTCTCGTTATGGACAAAGAGTTATATTATTGCAAGTATGTCTTGTAGCCAGCCAAAATGAGGCTAATGTCGCTAGACCAAGAACTGAAGTGTTAGGCTTTAAAGAAGACTTGGGCCATTCAGTATCACAGGTTTGTTTGTTGCGGAAATCAAGAATTAAATTGGCTCTCTACACAAGAACAATAATTCTTATGAGCATATAGTCAGTTACTGGGGATAAATTTGAATTTTTGGGTGGTATATTAAATGAATTATATAATAATAATATAACTTGTTCTTCAATTGCTATTTCCTCCGATTTTTTTTTTGTCCATTGCATAGGGTGACCCCTTTCCATTAAACAACTAGATCTACATCTCGGGCCAGAATACTGTTGTCTTATGACAAAAAGGCACATATGCAATAGAAATTGTATTGCATATGTGCCATTGAATAATGTTAGGTCATTTTTCTTCTACCTAATGAAAGTACACACGATAACCTTTCATGTCATACAAAAACTTGATTTAGCCAAAAAGCGACTTACATCTCATTTGGATGACATACAGTTCGGTCGACTTTACTTATTAAGTCTTTTACTTCACGTCATCATGTTGAGTTGCAAAGTCGTATCCCAAATTACTATCAATGTAATCATATTTTTAGGCAGGTTCTGATGACGGTATTAGCATTCATGTACAAAGACAAAGCCCAGAGACATTTTAATTTGACCAGAGTCTAGTTATCTTCATGCCAGGAAAAAAGGGTTGTACGCCTTGGCGACTTTCTCTAACTCTAAACCTAATTATGTTTAGAATACTACGTCTTATGTCAACAAAAACAACGTGTAAGACTCGGCTGAAATGTCATACCGTCTGTCGCTATATTCCATAACAAGCCACAGGCTGACACTCTAAAATGAGACCCCGTTTCGGAAATCGGCCAATGAGGGTGGATAAACTCGGTGTGTGAACAGTCCCGTCCATCCTTCTAGAAGATTTCACAGACGCGTAAAGATTAACAAATAACGAGTTATATAGCTATTTAAAAGTATGGTTAATAGCAGTTAGCTCTTAGATCATTCACCCTTGTTAGCGCGGTTTCGTGATTACGGCGTGGGACTTCCGTAACAAGCTTAAAAGGGGAGGCAGATAAGCTGTGGGGCTATTAATGTATCATTAAGACTTAACGGCAATGTTTATGGTCAGGATCAATAGGGTTGTGGGTTCAAATTACGGCCCGTTATGTTCATGATGTAGTGATGTGTTGGTGAGGTATTTCGTTGACATTTTGTTTGAGCCATACTCTCACAAATATGGGGTTCCAGTCTATAGGCAATGAAACTATTGTCCGAATAGGAGTCACGGCCCACTATATTCATGTTGTGGGTGCTTTGGTGAGGTATTTCATTCACATTTTCCTTGAGTAATACCCTCATAAATATGGGGTCCCAGTCTATTTATAGGCAGTGAAACTTTTGTCCGAATAGGTCACAGCCCACTATATTCATGTTGTGGGTGCTTTGGCGCGGTATTTCATTCATATTTTCCTTGAGAAGTACCCCCACATATATGGGGTACAAGTCCATAGGCAGTGAAATCTTTGTCCGATTAGGAGTCACGGCCCGCTATAATCATGTTGTGGGTGCTTTGGCAAGGTATTTTATTCACATTTTCCTTGAGCCATACCCTCACAAATATGGGGTCCAAGTCTATAGGCAGTGAAACTTTTGTCCGATTAGGAGTTACGGCCCGCTATAATCATGTTGTGGGTGCTTTGGTGAGGTATTTCATTCACATTTAACTTGAGCCATACCCCCACAAATATGGAGTCCCAGACTATAGGCATGGGAACTTTTGTCTGAACATGAGTAACGGGTGTCTATCCTTCCAAATCGCTATATACATAGAGAGCAATAAATGCCACTTCCGTCTATTGTCGGTAACTTGCGGATGGAATATTCTGCTCTTTGTCATTTTTTAAGGCGTTGTTGCTGGTGTCGGCATCATTTTTAAGTGTGCTAGAAAATGTTTTGTATTATCACATTGAATGTTCGTGAGCAACTAGAAAACCTCTGGAGCTGATAGTGTGTTCACAGCTGATTCTCAGATTTACAACACCAAATTGCAGAAAACGGCCAGAGGGCCTATTCGCCCAGAATATGGTTCGAGTGTTATCGCTCTTTGCATTTAAAGGAAAATGACCCATAAGTGAGGCGTTTCATCATGTCTCTCCTTTCCTTTATACCCTTTAACTTTAAACAGAATCAGCTCAGTACAAACAGCTCAGAAACATTATGCTTATAAGTCATAATTTATCCCCTATCAGCCGCTCTAAATCACAAAATAGTACGGCCGCCCTCACCGTTTAAGCAACAAAGCCCAGATTGTGAAATAGAAGCTTTAATATTTCTGGGACGACTGTCATGATCTCATTAATCCTATTAGATAATAATGACAATTACAAATTGTGGCAATTAATTAGGTCTTGACGTCAGTGTTCTGGAACCATATTATTGTCAAATACGGTCAATTCCACATGAATCCTTATCGCAACTACTCTCCCAAGACTCTGGAATAAAACTTACGATAAAACGGAGCTACCATTATCCAATTTCTTTCATATAGAAAATGTGGCATTTTGTTTCACGAAAAGGTTGAGATTCAGTGATAACTGCGATTAACCGGAGGCCACCCTGACATCCCGTGATCTCTTCCGTATCCCTGAGCTCTCACATTATCATCCATAAATTTCCATAGTGACAGCTGACTTTAACCACAGCGGTCATCGCATAACTGTCCATGGTGACGCTTCAAACCAGCGACAGTCCTTGATGGTTAATTAAACAGCCCATTAGCTAGGCGCTGTGCATGTGGAAACTAGCGTGCTGGGCCTTCTAAATGTCCAGGAAGCTGTGGTCGTAACGGGCAGGACCTTCGCCGGACGTTGGGTATTCAGACTAAATCTCCGGAGGTGATATTACTTAAGTTACTTGTCAGTGTTGAACAAAGCCCAGTGCCGAGGTAACCATATCTAGTCTAGTCTAGATAAACGGGGGCGTTGCTTCATTATGATAATTAATCAAGATGACGAAAGTTGTCCATTTATTTCAATGGTGACCAAGGCCTGAAGTTTGAATGGCTTGGCTTGTCTGATGATCAAGAAGATGGTTAATTAATTCTATGCGGCCACATACTCTCTGGGTGAAATGTAGTTCACATTCAGATTAAAAAGTTTATCAGGCCATGGGAAAAAAAGTTACCCTGGCACAAAATAAAATATACAATTCACAAGAAACTACAACAAGAACAACAACAACAAACAACAACAACAACAACAACAACAACAACAACAACAACAACAACAACAACAACAACAACAACAACAACAAAAAACATGACATAACCTTTCCATACATATACACTGAATAAATTTAAACACGTTTGAACAGCACCTCGTACATTCATCCAATTATGAAGAAGAATACAATTATTCTATTCTATCTCATATTCACATACACAGAGGATAGCACGAATACAGTATGGTCACTCATACATCTCACCTCGTGTTCTACCATAAAGAAAGCCACTGCTAGTTTTATTTTGATTATGCAGTGAAAGTCGGTTAAGCCGAAATCGAAGGGACCAGACAAATCGTTTCGGATAAATCGTATTTTGGAATGAAAGGGTGCCTCCTGTTTCTACAACAGCAGCTCGGCAGAATACGATACAAGTAGTGTCTTTTATATCCGCCTAAATACAATGTTCTAACACTAGTTACAGGCTGAAGTGTTACGAAGCATTTATCTCTTCAATATTATTCATGAACAAGATTATTAAATTAATAAAATTATTAAAACACCAAGAGGGTAGGAGTTTTGTAAAATAAAGTGATCTACTAACAGTCATACCAGCAATCATACGTCTGTTGTCGATCTGTCTCTACTGGCCAGTTTAAACAGCGACAGTCATTACTTTATTCTTGGAAGGAAACTATCGCGTGATTGAATGGGTAAAGTTTTCACTTAAATGGTATTCAAGCCATTATCTTTTTCGGAGAAAGCGATGAAACCTTACAAAGAAAACAGGAAAATCGACGGGACTGTCAACATCTTTCAGATAAAGCGGGTTTTCGGATTAACCAGTGTCGACTTAACCGACTTCCACTGTAAACAGCTTCATATATATAGATAGATTCAAGTTTTATTTAGATCAATGGTCAGTCATATATTTTTGTGGTATGTTTCGAAGCTGAGGCCGCATTCCGTCCTTCTTCATCTCGTAAAAAAGATTCTGCCTATAAAGTTTACAGAGGTTAAAAAATTTAAAGCTGCCGTGTTTGCTTAAATGGCTGAATTGTCATTCTCCGTTTCCTACTTTACATAAACACCTCGCAGAACACACAACGATTGTCCTTGCTCTGTTGTTCAAACGACCCATCTGTATTGGACGAGACCCAAAGGTTACAGGATTTGCTCAGACGACCGACATTTTTTCACCCCAGTCTACAAATAACTGCCCGGGACTCTTTTCAAGGTGAGCTGCGTTAAGATTTGTGTCAGGGGGAGAAGTTGAAGAAATGTTAAGGAAGAGAGAGAGGGTCCCTAAATTTGTCATTCTTTGAGGACTCTTCCAAAGATGCCTAACCTTGCCCTTAACACAAACCCACGCATATCTTGGAAGAGTCCCAGGATACAGTGAGTGAGTGAGTGAGTGAGTGAGTGAGTGAGTGAGTGAGTGAGTGAGTGAGTGAGTGAGTGAGTGAGTGAGTGAGTGAGTGAGTGAGTGAGTGAGTGAGTTGATTTTTTTTTGTATTTCTTTTCATTAGATCTGCATGTTTAATTATCTTCAGCTATTTTTAAAAAATTGATAATGAGTTATATTCCATTAATCTATGTCTCTACTTTGATTTCCTGTATACATTAATTTTTTTTTCTCTCGACGGCCAAAATGTATGAAGACCAGAGGGCTTGTTTTGCTCCATAGCCAAATAAAGTTCAATCATTCAGTTGTTGATAGTGATAGTACGTCAATGCTGTAGCTGCTACATTATATGATGACGTGTTGAGGGTGGGAAGGGGTCTCAACCCCACTCCGCCATCCCCTCCATTCCCTCCTCCCAAAATATATTACTGACACAAAAAAGATGACGATTTACAAGAGCAGAATCACTGACAGTTGGGAACTGGTGTAACCAATACATTTAATTATGTCTAACTGAAGGTTTGCGATCAACGAATGAAAAATGCCTAGTTACAGAGCGAGGAGCAAACCTGAAGATCATTTATGACCACGAATGAGAAGTTAAGCCCCGATAGTACAGCAATAAATAATCGAGCATGTCAAGTCTTTGAGTCTTTGAAGTTTTACTCCATATATATTAGGCTAAGTTAAGACAGCACTCACACATCGCCAGCAAATGTGTGCTTGTGCGTGATTTTCTTGTGCCAGCTGGACTGACCAGTCAGCAGAGAGAAGCCAGGACCGAGAGAATCAGGACATTCTTTACATCATTTACTTAATTTTTTGGCATTTTTGTGTACCCACTGTTTCTAAAGTCGGCGCACAAGAATTTGTTTGCTTACTTCGACTGGTATTAAATCGGATCCCAAATGGGAGAGAACTGCCTGTCAATTTTGCCTACGAAAAATTCTTTGCATGTTTCTCCAGTCCCAAATCAGTGCACATTTGCAGAACATTGTAATAGATACTGCATTGATTGAAAAGGTCAACTTCTATCACTCCACTCTGTCACAAATCAATCAATTAATCAATCAAATCAATCAATCAAATCAAATCAATCAATCAATCAATCAATCAATCAATCAATCAATCAATCAATCAATCATTCAATCAATCAGTCAGTCAATCGATCGATCGATCGATCAATCAATCAGTTAGGATGACACTAAGTGGACACAGAACACTTGCAAACTGAACTTACGATTTATGCTCCTCGGGTCATCTGTCTTAAACCGATCGCTCGTCTGTCATTAACATTCTTATCTGTCTCAGGCAGGCCACACTAATATCCACAGATCTGAAACAGGTGTAGTTAAATTCCAAATAGTTTGTGGCAGTCTTCACAGGAAAAATTATCAGGTGATATTTGTTTGATACAAGAACATATAGATAAAAACAATTAAAAACGTTAAAGCACATTAATGTATACACCACCAAAGATAAAATTCCAGCTGTTAAAGATTTCTGACTAAGAGTATATATAGTCTAGTTAATAAGCCAAATTTTCGAAATTGTGAAGTTCTTTCTGAAGGCTAAATGGAAAATGTAATATTTGTTTGACATGAGTTATTATTGTCATCACCGTTGGCAACCCATAAATATGTAAACGTCAAACAGTCTAATCAAATTTGACATTCCAACGCATCTATTACCTGGCCAATGTAATGGCCGACACAGTTAGCAACCGTGCTCAACAATGTTCATCTACCGGAAACAGACTTGGCACTAAGCGTGGGCAGGTTTACAGAACGGGGTCATCATTAATGCATTGCAAATGGTAACTACAGTAATGAGCTTTGCTGAGAATAGTTACCCCAGCTCTCTCTATCGACTAGCTGCAACCCGAAATACTCAATAGCCGGTCATCATCGTTACCCAAGTTGCCGCAATTTCTGCAGAACTCGAGCACGATATTAAAGTGTCAGTGACTGATACTGACAGACTTTGGCGTCTTGTTGGTGGAGATCATAATAATTATAAAGCATGCTCCATAATCGTCTTGTGGTTGGTTTTTTGTTTTTTTTTGTGTGTGTGGACGAGTAAAGAAACATTTGTTTAATCAGGCGATATAAAGCTTTTATTCTCAAGGTCAGATCTCTTACGGACGTTATGGAAGAGATAGGCGTGCAGGGCGTGCACTGGCATTTCCTGATTCTACGATCATTATGACACGTTACGAGCTAGACGTGAAATTGGTATCTAATTCTAGTTTACAATGTACAGTATCATAGTATCCCTCCTATATCCCAATTTCCAGTTACGTAAGGTTTGTGTGTGTGTATGTGTGTGTGTGTGTGTGTGTTGTTGTTGTTGTTGTTGTTGTTGTTGTTGTTGTTGTTGTTGTTGTTGTTGTTTCAAGACCCTGCTCTGGCCCAGTTTTCTTTGATCCTATCATTTTGTTTGCATCCCTTTCGGGATCCAATGCCAACTATAACTCCCATCCTGCGACCGCTGCCCTCCAGCCCTCCTCCTCTAGCCCCACATCTCATACCAACCTGAAATATAATTTAGCGTGAATCTGATTTGATGGATCAGTAACCATGATTGTGTGAAGGGACAAGAGGATGCTGAGGTACGGAACACGACTAGACCTCTGAAAAGCACGACTGACAAGATGAAAGACGATTATGTCTGTAATAAGGACAACTACTGTTAACTGGGGTTGAAAATAAAGCTCCGCATGGATACAAATCTCGAGAATCTTGAGTAGGATGATGGGGAGATTGTGCCGAAGGATGGAGAACAAGTCGACATTTCTGTAGCAAAAGCAGGATTGTAAGGGGTCATCAATGTTGGCAACACAGTCGCATGGTTCTGAATTGGGTGGGGGGGG
>JAWQUT010000021.1:1477216-1503898 GCA_033807755.1 Ellobium chinense | reverse complement strand
GGGGGGGGGGGGGGGGGGGGGGGTGAAATTGATAGACAGTTCGGAAACCGTTGGCCTGTGAGACAGTTGTCACAGTCTTTTTTTTTTCATGATACCATAGAGTAATGATAGTAGACTCTGCGTGAGAACTGTTGCCTTAGGAGCTATTGGGCTGTCTGATATCACCATTTTGCTTACAAATTACCTTGGGGTTTTGATATCAGAAGCTCGAAAACCATTGCCATAGCACCTATGAGTCTGCCTAACTATGTCATTATGATATTGCTATTATTTAGTTAGAGAATCGCTGCTCTAGGAGCTTTGGGTTAGTCTAGAGACATCATTTCGTTTCCATCCTACTCCAGGGTACTTACATCAGACAATTCGAAAACCATTGCCGTGGCACCTGTGAGTCTATTATCACCGCCTTTGCATAAATATGTCATTAGGATATTGATACTAGACAGTTCGAGAACCGTTGCCAAAGCACCTGTGGGTCTCTTTACCACCGTCTTTGCTTACATGTTACGTCGCATGAGTGTAAACTGCGTTAATCAAGACCCTTCCATGACCATCTTTCATGTTCAAGCCGTCTGGGATTCCTCACTGACTGGAATCCTTTAATATATCAATCAAGCAGGAACCTTTAAGGGGAGCCCTTTACACAGAAATAGGCTTGATGGACACAACGCTGTATACAATAAGCCGAGGGGTGACCCAAAAATACCTGGAGCGCGTTAGAATCATAACAAAGGCTTGGCAAGAAAGACCTGATCTCGGAGCCAAGGAGGCGGATTGAGGAAGACACAGAGAACTATGCTTCCTACCAACCCTTCCACCAAAGCCTCTTTTAAACAATGTAATCTCGTTTTAATTAGGGTTGCCGATATCTTGTCATAAGAGTAATAGGATGAAAACAAACTAAAGATATCGTTCTGCCAGCCATTTTTCTGGAGAAATAAGTGGGTAAGTAAGAAGGGAGAAAAAAATCGACGGCCTTACCTTATAAGTACAAGGCACACATCTTATACACCTTCATCATTCTTATGAAGTGACTACTGATTGATGTGATGCATTGCGGTTCCTTTTTTCTTGCTTACCTTAGTTTTTGGATGGCTGCTATTTTATAAGAGATTCCTGTCCCCTCCCCCTCCACCCTTTCCATTCCAATCTCCAAAAGCTTGGAGCCACACATCTTCACTGCTAACATTTGAACGTACGTTGCCGCCTATGATAAAGCGTCAGTGGAAAAAGAAAATGTCACATTCAAGATTAACTGCCTTTCTGAAGCGATGACGTGCCCCAGTCCGAGCTATTACTTTCACATGTTTTATTTGTTTATTAAGTTGGCAAACAATATAGTCTGGGCTCACGATCCTAGCAGCCAGATGCTCAACTTATTAATTAGTTTACCAAACAATATACTCTATATCTAGTCTGAAACTATGAACATTTTTTATTGTAGTTTACCAAACAATACAGAGCAAGTCTATCCCACTATCAATACTGGCTGACCATTTGGCTTAGTTCTCAGCCAAGATACGACCGGCATAATTAGGTTATAAGACATTATACGTACCTATCGGTCGTCTACCCCTATACCAGTTCACGATAGCTGTCATAACAACGCGAGTCTTAATTAAGAGCCAGTGTATAAAGAGTGAGGAATGGCATAAGTCTCCTCTCCTCACCGTGGTCACAGACCCTCTAAAGGTTATTGGCACCCTTTTTTTTCTCTTCTTTGAACCCCATTAATGAAATGTATTTTTCTTTAAATCCTACTGATTTTGAAAAATTTCCCCTGGAGGGATAAGTATTTCCTTTCACATATCTACTTATTGCGAGGAAAAAAAAGGGGGAGAGGAGAAAGGGAGAGGGGGTGGGAGTGGGTCAAGAGTGGGTCAGAAATTTCTTTCGTTCGAAGACGGTCACCTCTTCTTTTGACGACCCCAATATTTCATTAGGCTGGTTTTGTCAACGTGCTTATACATAGGTTTTATTTTGATATTTATAGGGGTTTAAATTGTGCCCAAAACTTAAACAGGATGTTTTATCTAGATCACACGTCTTTTTACATATTTCTACACCCCGACATTGGCTGGCAGGGCCCCATCAAAGGCGGATAGGATCTATTAGCAAATTAAAGGGATTGTACAAAATCGTGATTTGGCCTGTTAATAGGTGCCACAAACCTTATCGCTCCCAGCTATTCGGGTCCAACTTGGGATCATGACCACCCTGTCCACCACATCACCTGGCTGATAAAAACCAGCATATTTCCTTAGTGAATCATAGTTATAAAGTCATGATCGACTTCCACTTCGCCTCAAACGGCCACAGGAACTAGATCTTAGTTTTAGCGTTGGAGTAATTAGTTTACACCGGAGTAGTGAAATCCCTAGCTTCGACAACCACCTCTGAAATGGAATATGATATTCTTGAGTAAATCAGTATATATATGTAGAAATCCAAACTACCCAAAATTTCCACCCGCTTCTAACGACCATGAGAACCATTCTTGTGTGGACGGTCATGAATAGGCTAACAGTATTCTGATGTTAAAAAGGCAGGGGTAGTTATTTGCTTCACAGCCTAATAAGTCCACATTTTTTTTTACCAAAAAATGTAACTGTTGGTGATTTTCTTTCCGCCCGACAGTTTTTGAGAACACACCGCTGGAATGTCGGGATTTGCATCCTGCGGGCGCCACCATAACTTGTGCCGCGGGCATCAAAAAGCGAGACAGGCAAGCAGACGACTGGCCCAGACGGTTGCGCATAAGTCCGCACCAGTCGTCTGCTTAGTTCTTTTCCTCGCATTATGATGTCACACAGCACCAGTAATGATGCCTTACTCACGGTGAAAATCCTAACATTCCAGCGATATTTTCTCAGATATGGTCTGGGGAAAGGAAAATGTACGCAGTTTTGAAAAAATATAATGTGGATTTTTTTTTTTAGATCAGGAGCAGATAGCTGCCCCTGTCCTTTTAAACGTTAAATCCAGGGGTATCTGGGCTAGCGGACTAACCTATGGTATGCAAGGTACCTTTCCGGGTATTTCTCCAGCTTTGGAAGAATAGGTAAGAGTAAGAACACTACAAAGTCTGACTGAGCTATGGCACTGGAGCCAATGACATGGGATACATGGAACAGGAAAAGTGCAATTCTGGAAAAATCCTAGAGGCCCTCATTTCGTCTATCCTAAAATCTGTCTGATGTTTCATCAGTGATTGTACTCCCAAAAGGCCCCGTAAAAAACGTGACATGAGTGATCAGAACAGAGTCCACAGTATTGTTTTATGCTGATCTGAGACACAAAAAAAAGTGTAGACAGTTTTTTTTTCATTCTGTATTTCTTAGACTCAACCATCTTCAAAGTGCGGAATCACGTCACTAGCAATCCTTCAGGGAATTTCCACAAGGAAGTGACAAAGAGCACCCTAAATTACGGGTCTCCACATCTGGCTATGGGTAGCTGGAGAACACTACTGGTGAAATATAATAAGAAGCCACACGAAATACAAGAAGTGGGTGCAATACGCTGATAAACGCTAAAATATTGAGGCCTTTGGACTGTCAATAACTTTGCGCACATTGTGTCAAAATGTGTCTAAACCTCAGACCTTTAACGTCAATAGTTTCGTGGCCCATTGGAAACAGCGAAATATTCCTTCAGTTATAGGAGCACGTATCGGAATAATGTCAGGCACGCACTTGTTCAGGTACGTTACAAACTGTTTCTATGGAGAAAGCTAATACTTTTTCCCCGAGATGAGTCAATGTTAGACTTCTGCGCCAAGCAATGTCAGTGACAAAAGCCGCTTAAACTCGGGTTTTTTTCAGTGTATCCCAGTAATTTCTAACTTAAAGAAAAACAACACTGAGCCCTATTATACCCTACATAGCATTCACCAGTAGAGTCTACTTCCAGCAAATCACTTTGCCAACTGCAATTTTACAACAAATGATTTTTTTTTTTTTGGCCTCTATAAAATTTGGATTTTGGCTTTCATCGGGGTTTTGCCCTCAAGGACAACATATGGTTCTCCCTACTACTGCCACATCTCCTAACCCCGCCTCTTTCCACGTTTGTAACGAGAGTACACAATTTAAGAACTGGAAAAAACAATTCCACACCTAACGTTTTTCCTCCGTCCCCGTTTTCCCTCTCCCATCCCTCCATCAAGATCCTTTCACCTTCTCCTAATTCTTACACAGACACTAATTCCAGACACTTTTCATATCATTTTGTTGCTTTTCTCCATTGCCCCAAAGGCAATACGATAAATAAAGGCAATACACACGTGTCAAATCCATCTCGCCAGATCGGAACCTCTTATGATCGTTTGGCAGAACGTAGCGCCTGTGGCTGTAGAATTTGGTTTTTAGCCCATCCGCTTTTGAATTTATTTTCTTAAAAGGAAATAACTTTCAATGGATTACGTGCTTTTGTAGACATTTCTCGGGTTCCAAGCACCCCTCCTTCACACATCTGTGGCTGGGATTAGAGAAAAAGACAGAACTCCCCGAAAATCCTGAGTTTATTTAAGTGGCCAAACCCCCCGGCCATTTGAAAGTCTTTCCAGGCCTGCATGATGAAAATGGGTAAAAGAGAGAAGGAAATAGAAAGAGCTATTTGAAAAGAGAAGGGGAAGATGAAAGAAAAAACAATGAAGAAGAAACGATAGCTATAATGACGACAGTGACGATGGAGGGGCAAACAGGCAGTAAGTGACATGTTAATTATTGTTATTTACAATAATATCATCTCAAGAACAAAAAAAAAATACAAGGGAACCGATAGCTTTGATGATGACAATAACGATAAATAGGGTATAGACGCAGTCGGTGACAAGATAACTGTTGCTGTTTACTAATAAGCACAGTAATAGTGTGTTCACTTAATCGCATTCTAATCAGTCAAAGTTTCGCCTAATAGCAGCAATATTTCTCAAAAGACAGATTTGGAATTCGAAAATGAACACAACCACTTACTAGCAACCTCCCGTGGAGATGCAGATAAGCAGAAGCGGCTATACAGAGGAGAGTGACACTCTAGTCGGAGATATTTTCCGAACTAACCGTGAGCGATAAGATGTCAAGTTTGGGAAAGCATTTTCTTAAGCAGGTGCACAATCTGATAACCTTTCTAAACTTTCCTCTTACGAATTTTTCATTGTTAAATAACGTGACAACAGCTTGGAGACCTAGATAAGGGCTTAGTAAAAAGTTAGGCATATAGAGACACAAGATGGCGAGGCGTTAGAGTCCCTTAAAGAGTCCTCGGTCTTCCTGTCCGTGGTTCTGTCTACGTCTAGCTCTTCTCTGTCCACAAAATCTCGTGCCCTTTTTCAAGTCCCCTAACAATACAATAATATACATTGTCATGTAGATTCATTTTTATTACTCTTTGTATTTCTGTCGGACTAATATACCCAGGCGACGATCTCCAGAGAAATGCCACTTTTCCGGAAATTTCTGGACCTCAAGATTTTGGTCTCCAGAATGTATCTTCGGTATCACCTGTATTGGCGTATGGGATCGTTTTCTCAAATAACTTTGGCTTCATTCCGTCCAAACTATTAGACCAATTCTTAAGGACAGAAGGCATTCTTGTCATCGTTCGTGCCCAATTTCCACATCCTTCTCTTCACGGAAATGCTTGCCTCAGCAGGTTTCAGAGACCCGTACTAAATGTAGAACAACAACGACCACACGCGTCCACCAATTTTCCCCCTCCACCTCCACCTCCCCCAACCAAAAGGAACCTTTCCCCCAAGGACATTTTCCTCCTCCCTCTTTCGCTATCTTTCCCAGTATTGGCTCTCACTGATAAGGGTCATTTATTAATATTGCGAAATCATAAAGTCACATTTCACTTGGGTCTCTTTTACAACACAGAGTCAATCCAATTCTCTTGTTTCCAAGTCTTGCAATCGTGACTGGCCTTCTTGGCCATCCCCTCCCCCTCCTCCCTCTCCTTCCCAAAACCCTCAAACCGCCCACGCAGCATTTTTTTTCTATGCACAGAGTTCAGGTATGTTCAGGGTATCATGCTGGTGTGGCCTAAATGAAGTGATTATGATACATTTGAAAATAGGACCCAGTTCTATATAGTCAATAATAAGGATGAGGATGAGGAGGATGGTGACGAGGTTGGTGATGATGTCCCTACATTAAGTTGTTATGTTTTGTTTTCATGTGCCTACTGTTACAATCAGCCATAGCTGTCCCTCTTGGATGGTAACTAATAATGATAATAACACTGATGATAATACTGACAGTAATAATAATAATAACAACAACAACAATAATAAGAAAAAGAATAACAATACTAAGAACATAGATAATACTTAGAATATAAATCTCATATCCCAATGCCCAAACACGCAAATTTAACTTATAATAACCCCAACAGACTAAACCACTTAAGAATGTTGTCAGCTCCGTAGAGAGCTTGAGGTGCCTTTGCCAGCATCAGGCACAGGTTATTAGAATTTCACAATGTCCTCAAACTCCAACAGACAGATGTCCATTTTACAGACAGATGGACAAAGAAAAATATTCATGAAGTGCTTTGCCATGACACTTTTACAACAGGATCGTGCCATGGCGAGAATCAGACCCACAATATGGTGATTCTCGATCCCACGCCAGAACCATGTTCCTAATGATAGCGATGGTGGTGAATGTGGTGATGTTGTTGTTGTTGTTGGTGGTGGTGATGATGGTTATCGTGGTATTATTAATCGGAGGGCGAACGGTGGTTTTTCCTTCTATTTGATAATGCCCAAAATTTTGCTCAAATTTAGTAACAACTTCATTTTAATATCTTCTTTACCTATTACACACGTTAACAAGGAGGATATGCAAAAAAAAAATCCTCAGTGTCCGAATTTGCACGGACAGTGCCAACCTTCGTCCATCCGCCTTCCGCCTGTTCATCTCCGGCCGCCTACTTTTCCATCATTCTGCTGACAGACACAGGCCAGGAAACCTATCGCTACAGAGTGTCTCGTTTAAAAAATAGGAGAAGAAGAAGGTGTTCCGTGTCCTCGTCCCGTTCTTGTTTAGAGTTCTGGGTGGCCAAATTTTAAAAAAAAAAAAGTTCATTCCAACTTCAAATAACTTCAATAATTTAAAATTCACGCAGCTGAAAATTCACACATATTATTAGCAGATGGATATTGTCTGCTAGTGCTGCAAATTTTAAATATCTAGGTGCTATGAGTATATATATCGCAGCTGAAATATTCAAAGCATTCAAAGATTGCTCGCATGAGTCTAACCAACTGGTCCCAATGTGAATTTTTGACATAGAGCTATGTTTTAATCATATTGCTATAAAATTCAGACATGAAGTGGGGTTGAGAAGGGGCACCTGGTATTTATGATTGATTTCTGGAAAAAGAATACGTTTTCTTGTCCCGAAATGTCGTCTTACGAAGAATCTATAGCGCATTATTCAATTCATACTTGATTATGTCTGTTTATAACAGCGCCTCAATTCTCAATTCATTTTCACAGGCTAACGTTTCTAACTATTCTTTCTTTTCTTTTCTCCACGGGAAAATGATGATGACAATAGATGACGATGCTGACGACGAGGGGAGGGCTTTTTCACTGATTTAAAGCTAGGAAAACTGAGTTTCTGCCATAACCTGAGTTAACATCACATAGGTCAACGTTAGTTACTTTGACTTTTTTCGCAACGCTTGCATTTGTTCTTTCCCCAAGCTTGTTTATATAGAAAAAAAATCGCGTAAATCACATCCAGTTATCAGCATGTATACTCCTCTTCTTGCTCGAAGTCTTAACGCAGACTATTTGATAAAATTCTCCACAGACCATCTTAACCATTAACCATTCTCCAAGAAGTCACCCGTCCTCCCCAAACCTCCTGACACACTGGTTTTTTTTCTTTGTTGCCATCTCATAAAGTGCCATCCTCACACGCACAAGCGCACGCCTCTCAGACAAACAACAGCTTTTCGCAATTTACAACAAGCGTTGGACATTGTGTCAGTGACCCGGGGATAGCACGGCAATAGGCTATTCACTAGCATGGGCATATTCGAGTAAAAGTGCTCGATTTCTATGATTACTGTTTAAAACTCCATAGAACTTTATTACTTTTTATTACTCGATTACTTTACACTTGGAAGAAAAACTGATACCTGCAAATAAAAAAAAAATTTCTATAATGTAATTATGTTATTTACTTAAAATACATACTGTACATGCAGATACGATCGAGAGGTCTGAACATAGTTTGATAGCGGGTGATGACACTTGGAATCTTTCGTCTGGATATAAAGGAAGGACAGAATCAGTTTTTGGTCCAATCAATTCCGATCCTTCTACCTTCCACCCTCCCTCCATTCCACCCTCTCCCCCTATCCCCTCCCCCACAGAAAAAAAAGTCTCGTCATGCGCAAAAAGACATGCCTAACGTGCCGTCGAGTGATCACCAAAAGAAATCGATTACGATTTGACTACTTGTGGCTGTAGTAATCAATAGTCGTGAAAACTGAAAAAATCACGGTATCGCCCAGCACTACTATTCATTGCCTGATGATGATAACCAAATTGTGATTGTTTGCGATAGTGGGTGAAGTTGTTATTGGTGGTATGATGGCTGATGGTAAAATATGATGATAGTGGTTGCGCCAATAATGGTGTGGTGGGTTAATGGTGGTGAGGAGGCTGAGTTTCCGAAAGTGTTATTAACTTTAAGCCTGATCATAGGGCCTACCAATTGATTAACTCCCTCGCAATGTCATATTTCATCGGTGTTATCACCAAATTACACCGAGCTCATTAGTCTGCTTTAGATCTATAACGAAAATATGACGTACAGAGAAGCTGAATAGTTCATAACAATGACAATGACAATAACTTTAACGAAAATGAAATGAAAATGAAAATACGACTTTTATTGACTCAGGAGGGAAATTGATTTATAATGTCTTATAATGCTATACATCTCATGCATAATAAGAAACACATAGAACAATACACATTATACATGTGAAAAGCATAATATTGTACCTGAAATACATAACAAAGTCATTGCTGGTCGCCTGCTGTGCAGCGCCCTGGTCCTTCCCCCTCCCCTCTAAAGCCAGGTACTCATTCACATCTGAGTCGAGTGGGGAATGAAAGGTTAATTGTCTTTCACAATGGCAACCGCGGATCGGACACACACAACCTTAGACTTGACAGATCTAGTCTTCAGTTTCTGAATAAAACTCAGAAATCACACGGCCACGCTGTTTACTGCAGACTCTTCATAGAAGAGTATATACATAACAGAGGAAAGATGAAACACAGTGAAGCACTGATTTCATCCAAGGTGCAGTGAGTAAAATATAAGAACGAGTGGAGCATTGATCTTACTTGGAAAACAAATAACTTAAAATAAAAAATCTTTGCTAAATTTATGGTAACTTTGATATGCTACAGTGGGGAAGTGCTAGTACGTCTAAAGGCTGTTTGTAACAGCGAGTAAAGACGAACGTGAAAGGCATTTATAACGAAGAGGTTAAAGTAACAAAATGATAATAATCATCATCATCATAATGATAATGTGGTTTATAAGTCTTGTATGCAAGCTAATGCCCTCTCTTGCGACTTCACACTATTATTACTTCAGCAGGCCTGATCACTCTAGAACTTTCTAAGCTCCCTGGGGAGCAAATTCTTAATTATTTGTACACACAGATGGACGATTCTGATAAGATATTCTTTTCTCCTTAGCAAAAAGTGCTGCTACTGCTGATTATGATGAAGCTGAAAGTGATGAGGGGAGCGTTATGATTATCATTTCTGACAACAATGAAAGATTATGGAGAATGGGTATTTATGTATTATATTTCTTTGACATCCTTCAATCTACGAATAACAAATAAAATGATGTCTGCCATTATCATCAACGTTGTAAATAGAGATGGGCTTCCCCTTTGAGAGAATTTTAGACTTTTCCGACCATACATTTTTTAATCTTTTTTTAAAAAAAATAATTTAACACTGGGTTAATGATGTGCTTATAACAATAACAAGAACAGGATAAATGTTTCCGCACATTTTCATAAACACATTGAAGATGTTTTCTTTGCAGTTTTTTTTTGTTGTTTATCATAGCCAATGTCTTAAATATCAGTTTTAGACAAACAATATCAAAACTCGTGTTTAGCTATGCAGTTATGTCATGCACTCAGAGGGAGAACCCCAAGGCATATTTAAAGAAACTGCCACCAAATGTTTATGATTTATACGGAAACAACTTAGATCTACCGATTGGTTTCTGGCAACAATTTTTTTTTGCCCTGAAATATCAGGCCAGTCCGGCATACTGCTGATGAAAAGTTTAATGATCATACTTTACGATACAAAAGCATCTCAACGTCAGTAATATCACACACTCATCAAGAAGTGGATTAGGTGGAAACAGCTGTTTACTTTCGTGTGTGTGTGTGTGTGTGTGTGTGTGTGAATCTAAACTCGATCACGTCTGCTCGTATTTGTGTATGTTTATCAAGCTTGGACCCAACTGCACTGAGTATCTCAGTCATATATTTCCAAATCTAGACCTGCGAATGATCAGTGAAACTCAAATATTTATGTCTGACCCTTCTCCCTCCATGTGTTTTCATGCGTGCTTCTGTTTTATCTGTCTGCAACCGTGACATCTTGCAAGACAGTCTGTCATGGGGCTCAACGCAGCCTAATCTACGCCTGCCTATAATGTCTGCAGTGAGTCTGTCAGCAGACTGTCTGTCTCGTTCAAATTCTTACCCGTCGACGATTCCGCTATGCTGCCAATGTCGCCGATCAGAGGGGTTCGCCCCCCCCTCTCACAAACGCGCCTGGAAACCGCCCATATTAATTTTATGTGTACCTCCTTCACCCACACTTACCTCCTTCCCACTTCCTTCCCCCCTCCCCACACTCTTCCCCTGGAAATCACCCTCCTTTTGAAACCCCGATACAGCTTGAAGAACTAACTGCATTACTGGCCTTGCCAGAGGAAAATATTCTACTTCTTTGGCCCTGTGTTCGCCAGTTTCGCTGTCTTTAAAATGTTATCTCTCTTGTCTGTTTGTTTGTTCTCGTGCCAAACCGAACCGGCCTGCTATTCACCCATAATGCTCCATTCCTTTCCTCCATGCCTCCCAACTCGTTAATCTGAGTGTCGGCCCTCCTTTTTTTTTAATCTGCAGGAACATTAGACATTACCTTTTGATGCCCCTTCCGCCCACACCCCTTCCGTTTCCATTTTTTTTTAAAATATTAGAGTGGGACCCATCAATAACGGGTGCGGTTGTAGCGGTAACTCGGTTATAACGAACATAATATCAATCCCCTTTCTCCCTAACCTATTTGTTATTATTAAAATAGCCTCTTTCATAACGGGACTGGAAGAGCAAAAAATCGGTTGTTGCGGCATAACCGCCTTTTGCTTGGTGCGTTTTTGCACTTTGTATTGGTAGGAAGGTTTAAGCTTATACAGTGGTGAGATCGTATCCCTTAGTGGTTAAGGAGAGACTATAAGAAACCACCACACGTATACATTAGCGGTCGCCAGTGACTGCACCAACATCATCAACATGGAATGTGCATGATAAACCATTAGAATACAATTCATGTTACTTCCGTGGTCGCCATATTCCATCGCATAGAGAATTTATTAAAAGATATGTAAGATATTTTTATTACAAGATATGTAAAAAAGAAAAATCTATTACAAGATACTTAAGACATTTCCCTCCCTTCCTCCGTCATTCTAATATACAAAAGTTTCCAAATTTGGGGCGTACTGGTCCGTGGAGACATACGGAACGTTTGGGATTACAGATCTACAGGGATTTTTAAAAAAAATCCGTATATCGTCAGCCCAGAACCTGAGGAAGCGTTGTCCATTCAGCATTTCAAAGAACGCGACTTCTACATATAAAAAACGACGCCATTTTCTTTTGTGATCTTGATGTGTCAAAAGGACACACTACTAGTGCGAAAAATTAATAGCTGGAACGAAGATGCAGATCCTTATGATGGGAACCACGGGAGAGTGTTATGGAATCTATCCTACAAAATTTGCAGAAATTTCGGGTTTTAAAATGCCATGTGCAAAAAAAAAAAAAAAGACTCTCTTCGAAATCTACTATTTTTACAAAAATCATGTGAATTGGTGCAAAGCTGTTTGAGGTTCTGTCTCCACCGATTTCGCTCAAACTTGCCGTGTGTGGCATAAATTCACTTAGTCAGCACAGGCGTATCCCCTACCTCCGAATTTTCAGAAAATGGGTTTCTCCACTTCCCTCTCTTCCTGTTCCATCTTTTTTTCAAAATTGGCTTCCATGTGCATACCGTCACTACCAGTTATGCTGACTACAGCCAAATTGGTGTTATGAGGCCAAATTTCTCACACTTGGCGGTTTTAAAAGGCGCTGGCGTAAAGAAAAAAAATTGTTTAGCGCTGTGTTTTGTTCACAGAGTTAGATACGTTTATTTATAATGACGCATTTGAACACAGTCATCATTAAAGAAGAGTGTGGAGATGTATGTGGTTTGATCATTTGTTTCAAACAAAATATGCCTGCAAAATGGCCAAAGCTTAGACTAACAGAGTTAAAATATGCATTTGACCTAATTGTGGAATACGACTTTGTAGAGTAGCACAAGATATGTGACTGTTTATCACTTCTCACTACTTTGCTCCTCCTGTCCGACCCGTACAAATATCATCATTCTTGTATTTACGTTCAGCTTTTATTGAGACAACTCTCTTTCGTTTTAAACAAAATGATAGGGCGATTGCGTCATCAAGTCTCGCTTCCGGAAGTAAAAAATGCATCGGCCAATAAAAGCCAATGTAACGATCATATCAGCCGATCATATTCCTCTGAAAATAGAAAAATAGAACCCGGAAGTCATGATTGTTGGAATTTGGCTTGAGATTGTGATCCATTCCATCCGCCATTGAAATTATGGAGGAAACAGATCGACAGCTTTAAATCTTGTTTAGTGTGGTCTTCTTGTTTTCATCGCTGACTTTAGCCCAGCTGGAAGCAATTTATCACTCTCTTACTCCTCTTCTTTCTCCTTCTCATTCACTCTCCATTTTCTTTCTCTTTATTTGTCATTTACTTCTTATTCCTCCTAATTCTTGAACTTTCTGTATGTTCTCTTCCCCACGACTATATCCATTCCCTGACCCCTCTCATCCCCCTCCCACCCGCAAATAAAACTTTATCCGCCTCATCCCTCCCAGTGGCAAGACAAGGATATCTTGTGCCGCGCTCAGAGTCAAAGTAAAACTGCGCCCTTCTCTCCCATCCACAGTAACAACAACCACAACAACAACAATAACAATAACAACAACGACGACGACGACGACAACAACAACAGCAATAATGAAATAACAACATCATCACCACCACCACCATCACCACCTCCAAGAACAACAACAACAACAGCAATAACAACAACAATAACAACAACAACAACAACAACAAAACAACAACAACAACAACAACAACAACAAGATCACAGCACTCTCCTTCAGTCTTTTTCTTTTAATTTTTCATTCCGTTTCCCTATTTTTTGCATTATCCCACCTATTGCCTCTTCCTCTTTTTCTTCCTTCTCTTCCTCCTTCCCTCCTCCCCGGCAATTATATCCCTCCTGCCCCAAACCCTTATTCGTCTCGCCCTTGATTCCTCCCTCCTCACTTCGCCTTACGGACGTAAACCAGTGCCAAACAGAGCTAACTGCCATGATTAGGGAAGTACAAAACAATCAATCAAAACTAATTATAAAATTGCCTGCAGCATTGCACGCGCACCAAAATCTGGGTGATTAAATGCCCCAAACCCAGTCTGTTACCAGAGGAACCTTTTTTCGACTGGCGGAGGAAAAAGAGGTGGAGGAGGAGGAGGAGGATTACCCTTCATAACATTTTGTGGTTTGACTGAGTAAGGAAAAATATAGAGGAAGGAATGGAGTAAGAGGAAGAAGAGTGATAAACTTTGAAGACATAAGCAGGAGAGAACACACAAAAGAGAGACGGACAGAAGAGAGAAAGGAAGAAAGAAAGAAAGAAAGAAAGAAAGAAAGAAAGAAAGAAAGAAAGAAGAGAGAAAGAAATATAGAAAGAAAGAAAGAAAGACTAACAATGTTACAGAAAGAAAGAAAGAAAGAAAGAAAGAAAGAAAGAAAGAAAGAAAGAAAGAAAGACTAACAATGTTACAGAAAGAAAGAAAGAAAGAAAGAAAGAAAGAAAGAAAGAAAGAAAGAAAGAAAGAATGACTAACAATGTTATAGACAGAAAGAAAGAAAGAAAGAAAGAAAGAAAGAAAGAAAGAAAGAAAGAAAGAAAGAAAAAAGAAAGAAAGAAAGACTAACAATGTTACAGAAAGAAAGAAAAAAAGAAAGAAAGAAAGAAAGAAAGAAAGAAAGAAATATGTGCCTATCCTCGTCATGGTCATAGTAAAATTAAATGCTGAAGTAGTTGCTGTTGCCAACATCAATATTACCATCTTCCCTACTCCAAACTTCAGGTCTATAATGCTGACCTAGCATCAACCAATGTCCACGTGCGTGGGTAGCTGTGTCCCTAAAGCCACAAGCGGATTAACGCCGGGCAACTGATGCCGTGAGGTCCTTCTAGGACGAAAAAAATGACAAAGGATCCATAGGAGCTTTAGAGGCTTGGGATCCGTTGAATTCTTTGGGAGGGCAGGACCCAGGGGCAATTGTAATCTGCCCTACAGTTAATCTGCACTTGCTTCAGACCTTCGGAATTCACATCTCTTGGGAGACTGGTAGAAGGGCATGACCCAAGGAGTTTAGAGGGGAGGGGGAAGAGATGATATAAAATAATGGATGTATTCCGTAAAGAAGCTTAAGAAACAGCAGAATGATTGATAGCAAGATGGATGGCATCATCTTTTTTTGTATTATTATTACAGTTATTTCTGCAACATATGTCTATGTTTACTCGTCTAACAAGCGTACTTAGTCAAACAATACACAAGCAAGATTGCTAACAAGGAAGGCTGTAAACACGCGCTGAGGTTAGTAGTAAACATACCTGTATGTTGTATGTATAATCCATACATATATTAACATACTGTATTACTTTAAATACAGTGAACACTACTAAAGTTTTCGGAGTTTCCCGTGGTTACCGCAGGCTGTTAAGTACCGTAAGAACTATGCATACGGCCAGAGGTCTGCATGCTAGTTAACGTCTCAAAAAACAACACTAAACAAAATGCCAACCCCAATCACACGGGCATGACTCTCGTTGGATTAACCATAAAAGTAAATAAACTTCCAAACATCGTATCTTGTTTTCTTAAGGAAGAGTTACACATTCAAATACAACGTATGAGGCATACGTAATCTCCCTTTCACACTGATCAATGGGAGATTAAGCTCGTTCGTTCGTTCATTCATGAGTTTCCTTTTCTTACCGTGCTTTGATTGGTGGTTACAGACGTGATGATAATTTCCAGATTTTTTTCTTATGTAAGGACTTTGAGCGGTCGTTGAACTATCCTTGGAGCGCAAATGTTTTCACAACCATCCTATCCTATATCATTTTGCTGGTCATTTTGTGTTTCAGATATCAAGTTTCTTGAAGCTGTAGATTAGCAAGCTCACGGAACTGTGAAAAAAGCATATCCTTCCTTTTCTACTTGTTCCGAGACGTTGAGACTCTACTTCACTTATGCAATTTCCGGTCAGCTCCAAAAGAACTGCTGATGAAAGCACAGTTCCAGCCAATATAAGAGTAAAATGGACACAGCTTCCCATCTTAATGGAAGATCGCCACCTGAGATCTTTATCCGTATGTGCAGGGCATATGATGAGATGGAGCCCGTTAAAATTTTAACCTGGTGATGTAGGATCTCAAATGGAAGGTAGATTTTGAGGTCTATAGCCCATATAGCAAACGTAGTGTTGCTCAAAAGTTGCTCCAAAGTCTCGTATTAAGTCTGGGTTTAATTCATGGGGTCAGGATATAATAGCCTATCTTGTCACCTGGCCCAGTGGACTTAGTTACCTCGTTGTTGTTGTTGTTGTTGTTGTTGTTGTTGTTGTGGTTGTTGTTGATGCTGCTCCTGTTGATTTTACTGGAGCTAAGAAGATCATCCTCTCATCAGCTTATCAATAAAAAGGCTGGAACCAGCTAACCCACCGAAATCAATCTTAATCTGCTGATGATTTAGTATTTAACAGGCAGATGTATATTTTCTTAAGTTGCTAACACATGGCAACACACCGGCACTGGTATACAGAATATTATTGTGTATAAGAACAGAGATAGTGAGACGGTGCACTTTACCTTTAAAAAATGCTACAAGGAATGTATGTTTACATACGGTCAATAGCACAGATAAATACAAAGCCAGAGACAGAAAAAGAAACCCTTAAGAGAGAAATGAAAGCTATGTTGCTATTCTTAAGATATTCTTGCTGAGTTAATGACAGACTGAATATTTTACAACACAAACTAGATTTATTATTATTATTATTATTATTATTATTTTAGAAAAAAGAACGAAATTTCATGATCTTAGTCCTTGAATAAGATTACGGGATATGAAGGGGTTCTTAACCTGGCGTTTGACTGACAAACACCGAGCATGCATATCTGGGTCAAATGTGCTCACTTTCAGCAATAAAACATTACAGAAACATGATGCTAAAACGCAGATCTGAAGTCCACATTTTAATGGTGATGTATCACAGAGCACGACGTGCAGATGGTGCAATAAGGGCTGGGCTAGTCACTGTACGTAAAATATTCAAGCTTTTTTAAAACTGCTGACTTTCCATGTACAGTTCTCTCTTATATAACGACAGTCACTGTCCCAGAATTCTGATATTAAAACATTGCTTGAAGTTGCCTCTCAGTTCTTTCTTTATGGCAAAGCCTACCCTGCCAGTCTCGTACATGCATCAAGATGCAACTAGATACTTCTCACATGTTTATAATATTGCAAACATGATGCTTGATATGTTATTAAGGAAATGATTGCTCGCTAGGTTTCTTTTTTGGCAATGTGGTGCATTCCTTACCCTCTTCAATCCAGCAGTTAGGTGTTACTGAAATAATCCATACTTAGCATGACAGCGAACAGAAGTCCTCCAGATGACCCCTTTCCCATTCTTCGCAGGGTGTCCTGCTAGAAAATAGATAATCTCCCCAACCAAGACAGACATTCGAAAAGCAGTGCAGCATTAGAACGGACTTTTTTTACTCGTAGATATACTGTTCCTGAAGCAATGTATGAAAGCTTATTTATTATTATGTAAAGTATTCATTGCAAATTTCCATATTTGAGATGAAACTGTAAACCGTTGTATGAGATACAGTCGTTTGCTTTTTTTTNATGGGTTTTTTTTTTTTTTTTTTTTTTTTGCTTCCTGCAGCAGGGAACCGAGATACTCCGAAACTGCCGCACGCGACCATCGTATCAAATTGAGTTTAGTAAACAACATACCACTGTTTATGCAGCAACCCTCGAGATTCCAGAAAAGTCGCGCGTTTTCTAGCGGCTTACATTTACGCAGCTTCAACCAGTGCGAAGGTTTTAGGACGGAACAGGAGTGCCGGACGGGATCGTCAGGCGGCATAGCATAAAATGGACGTAAAACGATGGTCAGAGATTTACTGACCAAAAACCCTGGTCATCAAGGGGTCAGCGGTGTGCTGTACTGCCCACCTCTGGTCACTTTAAGGATTTCTGACGTCGCACTGGGGGTCTTGTATTAATGAACGGCAGGCACACGAGGGAGCACGAAGTTCTTGATGAACTTGTTGAATGCCAGCTATCGTATCAGTCTTCTCGATTAGCTTTTCTTATGTTGTCGGCCATGTGCGCCGGTTTGTTTGGAAACTCGATAATTCGGGCAGACGAAATAACGATTTCCGCAGCGAACATCCGCGAGTCTCAAGGTCAGGGGCTGAAGTTCAAAGATCAGCAGCGATTATCTGAAATCAGAAGTTGTCTGTGAACTCTTCTCACGCAGATTCAATAACACAACACCCGTGGTGTTCGCTTCTCTCAGATAACATTCACGAAAATCACGGCGATACTTCTGTTCTTGTTTAAGGGTTATTCCATGAAACCTGTCCAGTCTAGAAAGCATATTCTATTATGTTGAGCATTGGCCAGCTTATAATTACGTGGCTGCTCTTATCAGTAACTACAAGTCTATGTGAAAATGCGCTGGCATCATTTCAGTGTAGCTGCCCGTTGGAGTAAGTAACAGAACAATGTCCGTGGAATGGCCCTTAAGCCATCTGCATTGACACAGTGTTATATATATACCCATGTCAATACAATATCCCCTTCGTTATGTATGATGAACATTTACATCCCGGAAGTAGCATTATCGTGTCATTTGTGACGTACTCATACGTCCTATTTTCATATAATAAACTTTTTCTGCGTTCAGCTGATGAGCCCCTGAAAACCATGACGTAGCAAAGACGATAAGAAAACTCCATGGCTTACACACATTCCAGAAATACTGTACCGGTTCTGGCATTCAAGAACTATTTTACAAAGATCATGCTCTTCATTATTGTAGAAGGAAGGTGCTGGCTTTGATAAAAAATATTGACTGATCCAAACCTGTCTTGACTCTTTAGTCTGTCCGACTGAGTAGAAAGGCTCAATCACCAGAGTTGAGCAACTTCACTAAGAAAGTCAGTTCAGATCAAGTTCAGTTCATTGAGGGGAAAAGGCCCAAAGATCAAGTTCGGCTCAGGTTGGTGAAAACGGTGTTGCTTTCAGATCAGATCAGATCAGTTCCCCTTGGTTTTTTAAATTGGCATTCGGTTCTGACTTTCGAGGAAGATTTGCAATGAACTGAAACTTAGGTAGAAAAATTAAAGTCAAGATCAAACACTCAAAATACCTACAGTTCGGATCCAGATCTGTTTGTCTAAATTAGCTATGAAACTCAGGTGAAGTGCACGTAAACCGAACTTAAGTTCACGAGCTTCGCTCATATGATCTTAGTTCTGCCAAACCCTGTCAATTACTGCACGGATTACCCTCCATAATCTTCACGCAAACCGAACTTAAGTTCATGAACTACGTTCATGTGATCTCAGTTCTGCCCAAACCTGTCAATTACTGCACGGATTACCCTCCATAATCTTCACGTAAACCGAACTTAAGTTCATGAACTACGTTCACATGATCTCAGTTCTGCCCAAACCTATCAGTAACTGCACGGGCTACCTTCTACAATCTTCATCTCAAAGAAAAAACATCTGCTTCTGCTTGCCTATACCTGTGTATATATGTGTAGAAAACTGCCAGATACTGAAGCTTTGTTTGTTCAGTCAGATCTTAGCCACAGAATCAGTACCGTCATCAGACAACACGTCTGTGCCATTTCTTGTTGTTGTTTGTTACTAATGGGAATGTACTTTTTAGGAGTCTGTACCAAGACGACCTTTCTCGTGATTCATTTTCCTTCCACGTTACAGTATAATTATGATGAAAACGATTTTGGAAAGTACGTAAAAGCAAAAATTGGTCACTTTATTGAGTTTATAATACTTTTTTTTTAATAATCCTCCTTCAATTTCCAACGTCTGGGCACTTGGGGGGATGGCTGCGCGATCAGCGAGTAAGTACATGGGTACCTTTGCTTAGTATATAACATCTCGTAGACTCGTAACATAAAAAAAAAATGCACAGATTTTCAAAGAAGCAAATTATGAAAGGAAATTACTAACGTCGGTGACGTACGAGAAGACAAGCAAAACTCACAAAGCACGTAAGGAGAAGACGACAAACGGAAAACTAAATGGTTAATGAAGTAGAGGAACCACAACGAAAGAAGTAGAGGGATACAAAGAAAGAAGAAAAGGAACAAAAAGAAAGAAGTAGAGGAACAAAAAGAAAGAAGTAGAGGAACACAGAGAAAGAAGTAGAGGAACACAATGAAAGAAGTAGAGGAAAAAACGAAAGAAGTAAAGCAACATAAAGAAAGAAGTAGAGGAACACAATGAAAGAAGTAGAGGAAAAAACGAAAGAAGTAAAGCAACATAAAGAAAGAAGTAGAGGAACACAACGAAAGAAGTAGAGGAACACAAGGAACGAATTAGAGGAACACAACGAAAGAAATAGAGAAACACAACGAAAGAAGTAGAGGAACGCAACGAAAGAAGTAAAGGAACACAACGAAAGAAGTAAAAGAACACAAGGAAAAAAGTAAAGGAACACAACGAAAGAAGTAAAGGAACACAGAGAAAGAAGTAAAGAAACACAACGAAAGAAGTAAAGGAACACAACGAAGGAAGTAGAGGAACACAACGACAGAAGATTCTGAATGGACTAGCAAGTGAGATGGGTTAAGAGAGTACTAGAAAACTGATGAGGTAGACAGCTAACAGACAGAAGTGAAGATTTATGATCGCTTTTGCCAATCGGGCATGGTATCTGGAGAAAAACACGACATAGAACCAGAGATGGAGTAAGGTTCTGCGGGGCCAGGACATGAAATAAAATGCGGGGTCCTCTTTCATACTCTGCGGCGGCCATGCTTGAAGCAAACTCTACCAAAGCAGCATGTTAACAATAAAACTGAATTTTCGTAATACTTTTTCCTACTGTCTGCTCCGCTCCTCTCCTCTCCCTTCCCCTCCCCTGTATCTCATCTTTCTCCCTTCTTGTTTCCCCCACATTGTTTTGCTCGTCTTAAGACTCGAGGTCCACTTCATACAGGAATCTTAGGCAGGTGCCTTTCGTCCCATGCCTAAATTCCCCAATGCAAAAAAACCCCAACCCTCTCATTCAGAGTACTATATCAATCTCTCAATACCTCCTCCCCGGCACAATCTCCTCCCTCCATTTTCTCAAGAAGAACGTCATTCACAAGTCAATACAAATAATTACCCCTGATTCTGGTTCTGTTTCTCCCCAAAAATGACCCCATCCAATCTCCCCCAGGTGCCTGCCAAAGTACTGTAGGTACACGGGGTACATTGATCTAATGGTCAAGACTGCCGTATTACAGCGCAAGGTCATATCCTAGCTGTTACATCACATTTTGACTTGTTTTTCGTTCCTTTGCAACAAGACCAGAACTACTTGAAAACAGAACAGACCAAGTGCCTCCCGATAAGCCAACCCTCGCCGCTCTCAGTATTACAAAAGATATTTAATACTTCATGTCACATTCGATAAACCATTATTTGTGATTCCCTGCCATGGCTGATTTTATTTCTCCTGTCAAGCTCAAGTGGCCTTGGGCATTTTTTGTGTCATGGTCAGCCGAACTTTGGCAAGATATTTTGTGATGTGGGTGGATGGTAGTTTTCATACTGGGGGGGNGGGGGGGGGGGGGGCAGGAATTAACCCCAACTGATTAGAAAAGGGGGAGAAAACAATCAATAATATGTGGTGAATAGTCGTACTGAAAGTAGTGACCATTTTGGGGACTGTAGCAGTGGGTCAAGGTGGGGATGAAGTCTGGTCTTTTCTTTTCCGGAGGGAGGGGGTGAGGGGAGAAGCAGGAGGGTGGAAGGGGAAACCGAGTTTAAGAAAAAAAAGAAAAACTCACCCGGGCAAGATCGGTACAAGAAGAGAAAAAATGGAATAAGTGCTATGAAGAAATGAGATACGGTTCATTATCCGACATCCTAGCAGTTCTTACCGTTCCTTCCGCCTCCCCCCCCCNCTCCAATAGACTCAATAGCCCCCACATCCCCCCTCAAGACTCGGATTACTCAGAAACGAATGCAAGCCACATTGTGAGTAGCTTATCGCGTTAAGTTACCAACTGCACAATATTAGGTTTAGGCCTGCCATAAAAGCACGGCTCGCAACATGAATACCCATGCATTTCATTCTTTTTATTGTTCGTCTTACGTCGAGATGCCTGTTCCATAAAAATAAAACAAATGTACGACCTCTGTACTTGCGAACATAACACACGTTATGGGTAACCTAAGGCGTCAATAATACAACATTAGGTTTACCAAGTGCACGCCTCACAGTATAAATAGTCCAACATGCATTTCGTTTCGGTTATTATTAATTCGCTCTTTATATCAAGATCCTGCTCTTTAAATGCATAATAAACGTCTTTCGAACTGCACTAAAACCAGTTTAATAAACCAAAAGTAAAGTGGTACTAATACTTTCTTGCAAATTTTCGCAAGACATATTTTTCATCAGATATGTAAGTGTAAAGTAAAAACCTGTTCTTTAACAGTCTGAGGTATATATAGCTCTACGTTTAAATGCAACCCTAAGCAAAATTCTTCCTGGAAAAAAAAAGGTTATTATGTAAGACGCGTTAGGGATAGCTGAAGACGTTGGGTTTATTGGCTTTGGCAACACAAGAGGCCGAAGGTCGAGGTAGCAATTCGACTCACGTTGTTTATTGTTTTACGTAACATTCATCCAATAATGAGCTGACCGGAGAAACATTTTTCGGACAGTGAGTGTGAGCAAGATAAATGCTGGATTATGGTACAGCGCAAAATGGGTTCCTAGTAGGAGAACTTGTATAACTCATTAGTTTTTGTTGGTTTTTTTTGATCGAATACATAACACAAACTGCACGTTGATAAGGTTGTGATTTCTTTCCTCAGTTTGTTTCACTGAAAGATGTGTTTCTATAGATAGACTTAATATGTAACACGTAACTTGTCGTGTGGTCGCTATGGTGCTAACTTTTACAGTGCAAAGAAGAGAACGATACAGCCCTGTAAGCTGCGGATAGTGCAGCAAACTGAATAAACAGACCACGCTCTCTCTTTCTCTCCCTCTCTCTCTCTCTCTCTCTCTCTCTCTCTCTCTCTCTCTTTCTTTCATCCAGTCTCTCCTCCCCTACTTAAAGATAGCGTTCTGGGAGCAAGCGCGGCTTGCATTTTAAGCAAAAAGGGCAGTGCAGACTCTTTCAACGGGACGTCTAAAAGCTTATGTAACATGTTTGAACGGGCCGTTTCTTGACAATATGACCCGAAGTGATGACCTTCCAGCCAGCAGGTCAGCATGTTCGCTGGCCTGGAAGGATTTATTAGCTTAAGAAACCTGCGCTTAATGAATGTAGCCCTGTCTCAAAAATTGCTCACGCAATCACTGGCCAACGTCGCAACATGACGGAAATATGTCCAGCCAACAAGCCCGTTCGGAAAATCCCATCACTTTTGGGGACATCAAAGGCAGATGATGAGCGATAAGCGAACTCTATTTCCGCGCGGAGTGATTGGCCCTGGCTGGGTGGGAGTCAAGTGGCCTCACAGATACAAGCATAATCCTTCCGCGAGAGCGTCCTCATTGGGCGCATTAACCCGGTGACAAGGATGCACAGGATCACTTCGAAGGGCAATGGCAGACAGATCCTTAAAGATATCTCTCCGCTTTTGGGATTCAACTTAAAACGTTTTCACCATTTCAAGGACATGCCATCGATTATGTAAGACTGGATGTATGAGCTAAGCGTACTTTTTAGGACCAACGAGGACCAGGG
Organism: Ellobium chinense; assembly: GCA_033807755.1. NCBI lineage: Eukaryota > Metazoa > Mollusca > Gastropoda > Ellobiida > Ellobiidae > Ellobium > Ellobium chinense. The sequence continues at coordinate 1,480,400 of JAWQUT010000021.1, read as the reverse complement.
ATTCCCAAATTGTACAGCTGAGTGTACCCTGTGACCTTGAGCAGTGTATCTCATTGAAATAGAGTAAACGGTGGGCGGAAGGAGAAAGGATATGATAAATCCCCTCAACAGGTCTAAAGGGGCACATCTGCATAATAATGAAGACGTCCTATGCTTGCTTAGTATCGGGACAGAATTTGCAATGGGAATGCTGGAAAGGAATAACGCTTTCGACAGCTAAGCACTGAGTTATGCCATTATCATTAATCATGTTTCCATGTTAAGCCCCGCAACCTGCTTTGCATTAACTGCTCGTGTGTCATCGTGCAAAATAGACTTCGTCAGCTACCGGGGAAACACTATATTCATCCCTGGGTCCTTCAATAAATTAGCTCAGAGAGACCATTTCTTTGTTGCTGTTGTCTTACTTCTGCAACTGTAGTAGCCAGTGAGGTACAATGTCAAGGCCTTCCTCATTGTAACGAAAGGCACAAGGGCTGAGTTAAGGGTTTGTTACTGATGGCAATATTGTGCCAAAAAAGTTTATGGTGTTTGTCACGGCAGTGTATGCCACTAACTTTCCAGATCTTAAACAAAGCAGAAGAAAAAAAGTCTCGGAATCCAGTGATACCCATATAAATTGGATTCACGACAAAAAATATGTAACTTTGTTTTGAAATTGCACGGGAATAAATATTAAATATGCATGCTGAAATTCATCCTTGCATCTATTTTTTGTCCAAGATTTGTTAACAAAGCCATTCATGCATGAATGGTTAAATGATTCCACTGGTTAGATTAGGCTTGCTGCAACATTTTCGAATGACAGAAGGTCTGTCTCTTCTGCAATACAGTAATAGAAGTTGTGTAACAAAATTATAAACTTTAGAAATATTTGTCATTTTGGCGTACTGTACAATCGTTGGTAAACGGTTCGGTACTAATGATTAGAAAGGTTAATGTTTCTGTAACTCCTGAACAGAACGCCACGAGTCACTGCAGTAATAAGCTAAACAAATACAAAAGTCTACACCAGAGTTTTACAGAGTACATACATGATAGCAAAAATGTGATTTCTGACAACATCTCTGACCTTTAGTGCATCAACACTATTAAGAATAATGTATTAACGATAGCACGGTTATGCTCGGAACAGTCATGAAAGCCAATACTTAACCGCTCACGGCAGTCCAATAACGAAACCCAAACCCTGCAAAGCCACCAGAACCTGATTAACTCAGACGTTAACATTCTGATAAGAAACTTTAAAGAGCGGTCCGCGGTAACCAATAGATTTTGGCTAAACATTTACCTTACTTGAGGTAACACTAAATGGCCATGGGCCGCCATTAATCAGACTAATTAACTCATGCGGAAGCTCGAAACGAAATCTTAGGCAACCATTTTCAGCAGGAATGGGAGCTGTTTCCGGTGACCGCTACTGCGCATGTCAGTCAGCGCTCCGGCTACGAGTATAACCCCGGCTGCCGCGGATGAATAATTAATAAGACGAATCAGGACGCACTTAAAGTGGTCTAGACCGCATGTCTGTGAAAATGAGAGTAAATGTGAAGATGGACCCGACTAGACATATTGGACCGGTGAGCCGCCATGTACCAAGTTCCTGAGGTCATTTCTGAATACCTGTAATAATCATCTGAAGAATAAGGGTAATTCTAGCAGTGGAACGGAGGGAGTCCAGTGTCCCTGCCCGAAAAGCCATGAAGTTCTCGTGAAATGAAGCCATTTACTCTGCGATAATTTCGTTGGGAAATTTGAGTGCTTGTACATTAATAATGATATTTTTCTACCATCGTAAGAATTGACTTAGTGCGTCGGTGGTGAATGCACCCCACCCTCAGTAACGCTCAACATACAAAGTCAGTGTGATTTTTACGAATTAGAATCTCATCATTAATGCGCAAGGGCTCAATTAACATTTCTATCACGCATTTTCGTCCCCAAAAATGAGTTAACTCCATCTTTTAAAAGCAATCTCTCTATCCTGTGAAGGGAAATGGAACCTATTAACATTTTATTTTTCTGAGTAGCGTGGAATGATGCAAGCAACTATCTCGCCTCGTGGTATCAATCAAGCCTAGACGGCTGTTGCATATGCTTTAAGACGACTTTTGAACCAGTGTAAGCCCTGTCTTTCTCATACTTCGAATAGAGGCAGTGGTACACTAGTACTTTTGATTTTATTGATGCTGTGGTAGCTCTCGTTAAACTGTTGTTGCTGCTGCTGCTGTTATTGCTGCTGCTGTTGCTGCTGCTGCTGCTGCTGCTGCTGCTGCTGCTGCTGCTGCTGCTGCTGCTGCTATAAAAGTCACAGTGCTTTCTTTTGAATATGTTATACTTCATTAGTTATATATTATACATTTTTTTTCTTTAAGGTAATAGTTATATTTTACAATATGTATGACTGTCTTGCCGTCATTTGTCCATTTATTGCTTGTTCATGTGGTGTCACTGACATTTTGGAGAATAAAATCTGTTAAATCTATTTTTAAAAATCTGTACATTTTATGATGATGAGGCTGATGATGATGTCATTGAAGTCACTGTTATAATTGTTTTTAAGATTATATCGCAACAAACAGGATGAAAAGAGAACGGGATTAAAGACAGTTGGTAAAGAGGTAGGGACGAAAGTGCATCATTTGCAAGTGTCAAGAGCCCATGTTATGAAGGGAGAAGTATGACGGTACAAGAGAAAGTAAACAGCCAGACCAACTGTCCAAAAAAAGAAAAACGGAAGAGTTTGACTGGAATATGGACGGATGTGTGTCCTTTCTTTAAAGTTTAATTACCGTGCACCGCGTGTGTTTTCTTTAAAGTTTAATTACTGCGCACTTTTAGAGTTAGCTGCAAGAAAGTGCAGATTTTCACACTACCAGCTCGACTTTAGTTTTGTGATGCGCAATCATTTGCACGACGAACTGGGTCATTGCGTGGGATTTCAGATCATTTTGGGAAGCGGGGGAGGGGGAGTTAAATGGACGGAAAATGAGGAAATGAGAAACTTAAAGAAAAGATACAGCAAGAGAACGAGCCGAGCCAAGCTGTTAAAAGTGGAAGATGAAGTCATGTGGAATGACAATAATCGTGAAATAATCGTTAGAGGGGAATTATGTTTGGGATTTCTTTTTTTAAACAAAATTGCGGATTAATGCGTGCAACGTGTGTTGTTTTTATAAATATA